>PYAF01000543.1:470678-481082 GCA_007407185.1 Glycine tomentella | reverse complement strand
AATAATAAATAATAAATTGAATATATAAATTATATTATAATTAAAATTCATTATATATAAATGTTTTTAAACATATAAATAATATTTTGGATTTGTGATAAATAATTTATATTATGATACAATATTATTTTTAATCATCAAAAATTTATTTCAAAAATATTAAAATTCAATTTGGAATTAACCATATTGAACATGATAGATTACAAAAATAAGAGGTTGAGAAAAAAAAAATTAAAAAATGTCATGAGTGAAGAAAAAATCTTTAAAATGTTCAATGACAGCTAAAAATATACTCATTCAAGATAGTCATTTTAATTAATATAGAGAAAGGGTATAAACAAGCATCTTCAACTTATGAGATAATGTTTTGTTCTAAATTTTTTGAAGATGAAAAATTGACTAATTTAAGTTCAAATATGTGTATTTTTTTATAACTATATTATTGGTACAAGTTATCCACCAGCTTTGTCAATAACTAATCTCCTCTAAGAAACCTGATTTGTTACCTTTAATTGGGTTTCCCCTCCTTATCATACTTTTTTCCATCCAAGAGACTTAGACGCGAGACCTTGCTTAAGGAATCGAGCTTAGTACCACTCAGATGAATGACTTAGTAAATATGATTGTTTGTTTGAAAATTAATAAGTGACATACTTTTAACTTACATTTAATGAAATTAAATGAAGTTAGATGACATTTTTTAAGGTGAGCCTTGAAATTCTCCCTTTTCTTTTTCCTATACCAGAGGTTTTCTCTTGTACACCCATTTGCACCCTTGACTCTTTTGCTTGGACAAAAGCTTAACTAGTTCTCATGTCTTGTTCTTCCGCAAAGACTCAATCCCCTCCACCAGAACACCTATTCATTTGTCTTTCTCCTGATTGTTAGTAGCCTCTTGAAAGGGAGATGAGTATTCAAACTCATATCTAACAACAAGTTTACTAGAGCAGGATTATCTATCTTTGACAAGACTGTACTCTTGTGGTCCATCTGAGGTCGCTAGTCTTCTAGGTTTAGGTGCATATGTGGCCTCAAGTCTTGGATTGTGTGGTTATGCCCTCTAATGAATCATTGCCAACTGTTCAAAGTTCACTTGAACATCCACGGAGCTAGGGGAAGCTCCATCTAGCACAACTACATATGTCTCAATTTTGTGTGGCATCATGAACTACTTATCCTAGCTTATCACGAAGTTAGATCCCAAAACTTGAACCCCTTCATGCCTTTGGAATAACCTACAAAAACACACCTTTTTTTTTTTTTTTTTACTTCGGATCAAGTTTATATCTTTCATCATTAGATATATGCACACAAGTAGAACACTAAATATTCTTAAGTTATTAAAATTAACCAAGTTACCTATCCAGAATTTCTATATAACTTTCCTATTTAATGAAGCTCGTGGTGATTAATTGAGCAAATAGCACACCATACGCACCACCATTGCCCAAAAACTTTTGGAAAAAACCAACATTCAACCTTAGACACCAGGCCCTTTCAGTAAGGGACATATTCATCCCTCTACAACATCATTTTGCTATGGTGTTTTTCACACTGAGAAGTGTCTCTGAATGTCATGTTCCTCATAAATTTTCTAAAACTATGAGTCTGTATATTCCTTACCATTATCAGACCTCAAGTACCTAATTTTCTATTTGTCGGGTTATAAAAATCGGTCCGGTCATTGACCCGGTCGAGGTAGTGGGTCATTGGGTCAGTGGTTCAACTGGTGGGTCGGTAATTGACCCGGTTTGACTTGGTTTATGTTAAAAAATCCAAAATTATATTATATATACGTTTATAGCTAACGTTATTTGATTAAGAAAAATTCATCCATAATTCTATGAAAAATCCAAAATAACAATTAAAGTATTAAAGTTGATAACACAATTAAAATGTATTAACAATAAAAAAGACTACAAATAGTAACTACTTAAATTAAAACACAAAAGCCCATTTTGAAATTTAATATGAAAACTACAGAAAGCAAAAACATGGGTGCAAAAAGAAAATTAGGCCCAAATAAGAAAATTAGAAAACCCTAGTATATATATGAGTGTAACTGCGTAAGGGATTAAAATCAGAGAGCAAGGCTGCGTCGCTTCTCTTCATTTGTGTTCTGCACTGCGCCTCTTCTCTTCATTTGTCAAAACTAAAGGGATTAATTTGATAGATGGTGGATGGTGGTCTGTGTGGAAACGATATGCGTGAAAATGGTGAGAGCGGCAGAAGCGAGAGCGAAGAAGAACAAGATGCTTGAGTGAGTGAAGCGAGAGCGGCGGAGAGGGAACGATGTGCGTGTCAATAGGGAATATTCCGCCAATTACAGCCCCATTCTTCTCTTAAACGCACACACCGTCATGACAGAGAAGAGTAACGATGACGACATGAGTGTGACCTGGTCTAGGTTTTTAAACTCATTCAGGTCGTCGGTTCTTAAAAAATCGATCGGTTCTTGTCGGGCTTAACCGGGCCACTTGCATGGGCAGTTCCACACCCAACCCGGCCCGGAGCTATCAGCGGTTTCCGGTCCAACTGGTTCAACTGGTCGGTCCGAACCGGTTTGAATAACATTGCCCACCACCATTGCCCAAAAATTTCTGGAAAAGCCAACATTCGAAATTAGACAACAGGCCCTTTCAGTAAGGTGTATTCATCCCTCTACAACATCATTTTGCTATGGTGTTTTTCACACTGAGAAGTGTCTCTGAATGTCATATTCCTTACAAATTTTCTAAAACTATGAGTTTGTATATTCCCTGCCATTATCATACCTCAAGTACCTAATTTTCTGTTTGTCGGGTTCTCCACCTCAGCTTTCTAGCTTGAACTTCTCAAAGACTTCATATTTCTTTTTCATGAAGTACACCTAGACCTTACAAGAAAAATCATCAATGAAAGTGACAAAATAGTGGGAACCATCCAAGGATGGGTCTCTAGTAAATCCTCACACATTAGTAAGCACATAGTTATGATCCCTATGGTGGTGTGCTTTGCAACTTTAAATCACACTCTGGACTTTTCCCAGGCACATAATACTCACACAGTCTAACTTGTAGCTTCGAACTCCCTTCAAAAGTCCTCTCTTATGAAGTTCCACCATCCCACGCTCACTTAGATGACCCAAATGCATGTGCCATAATCTTGTAGCATCATTATTAGACTCAATAGATGTTGCTTGACCTACAAGTTTACTCCCCAACAGTTTGTAAATATTGTCTATTGCCTATTATGGTTTCATCACGGTCAACACAACCTTATACACTCTTATGTTATCCTAATCTCCACCAATTCTGTAATTGAAGCCATTAGCCTACAAAGTGCCAAATGAGATGATGTGTAAAATATGCTAGGCTCACACAAAGACAAGTATACCCTACACACTAGTAATAGTGGACTCGAAAGTTCGGATATCGAATCCAAAGAAACAATTGTACTCCCAATTAGTCCAACTTATTAAACTAATAATTGAAGTGATTAAAAATAGGGTTTAAATATTTTTGTGGTTTTGGTTTATATAAGAAAGCAAATAAACAATTGTAAAGAGAAGTTTTTGAGTTATGATAAGAATGACCAGGAATTATGATTCACTAGTACCAATTTTTTCCAAGTCCTAGTCTTATTACAATTCCTTCCCCAATTAATTATCAATTCCCACAATCAACTAAAGCCTATGATCAAGGTCAGAAGAAGTTCTTTGCTTGAAATTAATGCCCCAATGATCATAGACCTATCAATCTAAGTCAAAAGATAAAATGTATTCAAGGGATGATTAATTAAAGATTAACTAATCTATCAGAGATTACCCAAACAATTTGATCATGCAATTTGGAATAAGACATTCTCTACCTAGATCTACCAATTACATGCAGATGATCACTACTATGCAATTGATTAAGTATCAAAATGGTTAGTTACAAATAAACAGTAAAAGTAAGGAAGAGAATTAATTAACATAAAAAATGAGGAATTTTATTAAGAACAAGGAGAATGGTACAAATGGAAAGTTACATCATAACCCCTAGATTAGGGGGAGTAACCACTCATGATTAGAGCAACACTAGCAATCCTAGATAAAATAAACATAAACATACCAATTGGCAGGAATGATGATCATGATCCATTCTAACTATGTTATCCATGTTCTTCAACTCTCAAAAACCCTCAAGGTTCTCTCCAATTCGAAAAAGATAAGAATAAAGTCAGAATAATTGAAAGATGATTCTTACAAAGTCTAGAGACCTATATATGGCTTCCTAAAGATATATGCTCGAAAAGATGTACTATGATCATGGTGAATCCATCGCGATCGTGGTCGGAAGTGACATTGAAGCCTTGGGTCATTATGGATTGACCATGGCCCTCTTGGTTGATCACGACCCTCGTGAATTGACCACAACCCTCATGAATTTACCATGGTCGTTGTCGGATCATGATGTTGTTTTGGAGGGTTGTTATCACTTTGTTGTGGCTATGCTGCTTATTATGGTCGTGGTCAACGTACCACTACCATGATCAAGTGCATAATCTTCAAATCTTCATAAAATTGTACAATTTCAATCTTTTTCACTCAATTGAGTAGTTTTACTTTTGCAATTCAAAATTAGTGTGCAAACGTGAGTTCTGCCAAGAAAATGCATGCAAAGTGACACAAAAACTCACCAAAAACCACTAAAAAAGTGGTTTATCATGAGATCAGATACTTTCTCAACTCAAGGATATGCTAGAAATCACACAACATTCTCACTCGACCATCATCCGTAACAATATGCACTTGTCATTCCAACAACACAAGCTTTATAGTCATCCAAATAGACACTGCCAAAATTGTCTAACTTATATGTGGTGAACCACTCCCTATTGATCTCATATGCTAAGAACATCCAAAATCAAGAATTCATGCATATGTAAGATGATTGCATGAAACTAGGAGAACATTTTCCTCACTATAATAGTTTGAATCGTTAGTCTCTGCCACATTTGTAGAACATGTTTCCTCTTCACCAAACTGCTTCAACTTTGAACAGTTCTTTCTGATATGCCCTTATTGTTTGCAATTGAAGTACTAAACTAATTTGTCACTTATGGTTTTGCACTTTTTCATCTTCCCAAAACCTCATTTGCGTTGTGTCCTCTCACGTTCTTGGTTCCCCTTCACATACAGACTCTTGCCTTGAGAAAACTCCCTTTCATTCTATTTTCACAAATAATGGGACATGAGTGCAACTGTGACCTCCTCCAGACTAGTGGTGTCTTTCCCGTATGTTAGGGTGGTCACTAAATGTTCGTAGGAATTAGAAAAAAAACACAACAAAATCATTGCCTTATCCTTGTCCTCAATCTTCACATTAAGCCTCAACAAATCAATGATAATATGATTGAAGACATTGATATGTCGTTGCAAATCAGAACCCTTCTGCATCTTCAGCCCATACAACTTTTGCTTCATGTACAACTTATTTGTTAAGGACTTGGACATATATTGAGTCTCCAATTTCATCCATACTTCCCCCAAAACACCAGACCCATAACGTAATACATGACCTCATATGCCAAACACAGTCGTATGGTTGTCACAACCCACTCCTTCAACTCCTCTCAATTTGCGTAGTCAATGCCAATAAGTTTTGTTTCGTGCAGTGCCTTTAGAAAACCTTGTTTTGCCAACATATCCTTAGCCCTCCTTTGTCACAATCCGAAACTACTGTTCATCAAAATTTTTCACTTTTAATTTCGCACTAGGGTTAAGCGTCATTTGATACCAATTGTTAGAATAGCAAAAAAACAAATCTTAAGGTTAGAGTAAACACGAACACATAAAAAATAAGATTTACAAGGTTCGACAAGTATTTCTACGTCCTCAAGAGTAGACGGTTATTTATATTATTGATATGCAAATAGGGTTACATCAATATTTATGCAGTAAACCTACGATTCCGTTTTATAATATCACCCATGTACCTTGGTGCGAGGGCTTCACCCTACACCCCAACCCACGTCATAACCCAACAACATGTGACTCAATCCCAAAGGTAGATGTTGTTGCTTTGCTCTGCTCCACTACGCTTTAGCATTTGCCCGCCCATAGAAAGTGATTCATGCACAACATTCATTCTAGTAAAAATTTTATGCATTTTTGGAGAAACAAAACAACTAATTATTTTCATCTCAAATTTTCAATGTAAAGATTTTTTTAATTTTTTTTTATAAACAAGGGCATTTGAAATATACATGAAAACAGGACGGACATACGTGTATGATGGGGGGCCTTTGCCCCCTAGCTTTTTTCAATGTTATTTTTTTAATATAGTATTTTATTTTAGGTAAGTATTTTTCTTAGGGGTTTAACTATATAAATAATATAATTTAACTATTATTTATCTTTTATATTTTTAGTAAAATATTCTATTATTTTATAGTGTTTATCTTAGAGATAATTATGTTTTTCTTTTTCTCAATAAAAGTTTAATTATCATATATTTTTTCTTTTTAATATTAATATGATCTTATTATTTTAAAAGTTATAAATTATTTATATGAATTTTTATTTTATTATATTTATTAGATGAATTTCAAGTCTCATGGCTATTCCTTTTAATCTTTGAATCCTGGGTCCACCCTTACATGAAAACAAAAATGAAATCCTTACATGAAAACGGAAATGACTCGTACGAAGAAAAATAAAGTACAAGAAAAATTATTGGTTTATATCAAGAAAAGAAGACAAATTCAGTTTTTCCCTAATAGGATGAAAGTAGAAGGCACATATGGAGAAGACAATATATTTATCAATGTGCTTATTCGCCCGGATAAAAGATAATACAGAGTTAAATTATGTTACAATAATCCATCACCATCTGCTTAGAGTATTTAAGAATATAGTTTAAATTAATTTTCTTAAATACTTTTCCAAAATTTATACTCCTTTCATTCCAAAATAAGTGTTATATTTTAAAAAAATTACCCGAAAATAAATGTTATCTTTAATTTTTTAATTTAACATTGATTATTTTTTTCTATTAATGTTCTTAATAAATATCCTTTACTCTTTATTTGGTTTACAAAAGAAAATAAAAAGAAAGAAAAGAAAAAGAATATAAAATGAGGTGATTTTTTGATTGTTTGTTATAAGAGAAAATGAAAAGAAGGAAAAATGGATTTTTTTTCTTTATTTGATTGTATAAAAAGTGAGAAGAAAGGAAAATATAAATTTATAAAATAACATGAATATCCTTAAAAAAAAACGCGAAAGCAATATCAGAAAAATGAGATGCACAATTCAAAATAAAAAAATCAAAATTTTTGTGTAATTCTAAATAAAATTATAGGAGAATTTTTTAATCTTTTTATACCTAACTTAAGTTTTTCTCTCTTTTCTTTTCAATTTAAGTGGAAAATTTCTTTAAACCAGAACTCACCTTATTTAAGTTTTCTCTTCCCCTTTTAATGCAAAGAAATGAAACGAAAAAGAAAAAAAATCTTTTCTTTCATCCATTTTCTTTTCTATATTTTTTCTGTCCAATCAAACAAAGTTTTAGTTTCTTAATCTAATATTAGTACTTTTTCTTTCATTACTTAAAAAATTAATTTTATAAAACTATTCATACTTATTTTGGAAGGGAGAGTACTATCTAATCAAATTATATAAAACACATATATTTAATTATTGTTATCCTATCACTTTTTGCATTTATGTTGAAAAAGTTATACACGTGCATTCCATATTGAAGTCTAAAACGTGGCAACTCATGAAGTCATGATCTCTTACTTCATAAACCATAATAACAAAAACATAAAATCAATCTGAATCTGTTTAAATAAGTTGTTTTAAAAAAAAAAAATACAGACACAAAAAGATGGGACTGATGGCCACGCCACGCGAATTCTCCACGGAGTGATAGATCATAGATGGCTAAGATTCCTTAGTCATTAAGGCAAAAACACTGACTCTGACAAAGCCAGAGAAACTATGACAATAAATAAAAAATTAAATTCAGCTTCTTCTACGTTCTCTCCTTTTATGCTTTCTATCTTTATTTTCCATCTTCTAGTGGATTCCTAGTCCCTCTCTGTCGTCTTTGAAATATACAAAATATATTATACTATTTCCCTAAGCAGACACCAACACGGCTTCTGAATAATAAAGTAAAACCAATTAAGGATTGGATTTGTCATTTCTATTATTATTTTCGATTAAAGTATAAGTTCCCACGTTTCTTGCTCTATTGCCTCCATGATTGGTATCAAATATTTTGATGTGTTAGCAAATGGCATCAGTGTGATACTATACAGTTAATATGTGAGAATCAGGTTGTGTCGACAATATTTAAAAGAATTTGACAATATTCTGTAAAATTAGTTAAAAGTCAGAAGAAAACTAAAAAGTTAATTGATAGTTATAAATTAAAAAATTATCTTATTAAATTATAAGTGTATAATTAAATTATTTGTTAAAGTAACTGAAAAATATAAAATTATATAAATGAATATATTTATGTAATATTTTATACAAATATTTATTTGATTTTTTTGATAAAATATATTTTATAGTATTCATAATTTTAGTATTAAATTAATTTTAAACACTTCTAGCTTTTCATTGATAAAATATCCAAGTAAAAGTTACATAAATAGGGGTGTTCACGGGTATGGGTCACCCTTGAACTCGAACTGATCCAAACAGTTTGAGTTGAGTCATTTATATATTTGGGTCAAAATTGAACCGAACCATCAAAAGTGTTCATGTATGAGTTGGGTCACGGTTTAGATTTACAGATTCGTTGACTTGATGACCCGATCCGTGAACCCGTAATAATAATATAAATTTTATTATATATATTAAAAATTAAAAAAATAATTTGACAATAAAAAAAATGTGTGATATTGTAAATGTTTGAGATTGCATTCAAAAATAGGATAGAATATTTTTTAATATTGTATTAAAAAAATAGGATAGAATATTTTTAAGATTTCATTGCATAATATAATAGAATATCTTTAAGATTGCATTGGATAATATGATAAATTATATTTAGGATTGCATTCAAAAATTGATTAAAATCATATCTTTAAATTAGTATAAATAGAAACATATTTATGTGTTCATGTATGCATTCCATTCTAAATAATATTAGAGTTTTAGAGAGTTTATGTTTGCATCATTGAAATAATATTAGAGTTTTAGAGAGTTTATGTTTGCACCATTGAAATAATATTAGAGTTTTAGAGAATTTATGTTTGCATCATTGAGAGAATTGTTGTGAGATCATATAGAAGCGTGGTAAGTCTGATTCTTCAACTCTCCATCAGGATTTAAAGGTACCTATTTGCTCAAGGAATAGAAGCGTAAATGTAACTATTTTATTATATTCTTCTTCTTGACTTTGGAAAAGGTCGCAGCTGGAAAACTAGGATATCAGTTTTGTCTCTGTTTTTTGATGAATTGAGACGTGCAACTTCTGGCTGGGAAACTAGGATACCAGTTTGGCTGGGAAACAAGGATATCAGTTTGTCTCTATTCTTGGTGAATTGAGACTAGAGTTTTTTCTGGAAAACAAGGATATCAGCTGGGATAATTGTTTCATAAGAGTAGACTAGGAAACTAGGATACTAGGAACTCTTGTACACAAAATTATCATAGTGGAATTGTCCATTGGATTGATTATCCAATTTGGACGTTGTGGTTTTTTACCCAATTATAAGTTTATTTTAGAATGTTATGTTGATAGTATTAAATGAATCAATTTTACTACTTTCATACATTTGATAATATTGTGTTAATTGTATGGGATATTCAAAAGAATCGTGATATAAAATAGTAGTTCTAAAAAAAATAATTAAATGGATAACTCGGTGATCCGAACGGAACTGTTCATGTACGGGTTGAATTGGGTTGGGTTTCAATTTTTTCCTTTCTGAAAACCAAATCAAACAGATCAAATTTGATTGGATTAGGTCCTAAATTTGGATTAAATTAATAGTTTAGATTTTAGAATGAGTGGAGTAAATAAGTTTTAATTATTTTTTATTTGTAGTTAAGATTAGATTCTTTTTAATTGTGTGATCTATAATTAGTTTTGTAAACTTAATTATTTGCATATAATTTAATGTTTAAGATTTAACTCTCTTATCTGTAGATTGATCTACACCACAATTATTCTCATTGGATACACACATTATATTAGCAACAAAAAGAAAATAAAGAAAAATAATTGATGAAATTATAATAATTTCGAATACATATTTCTTTTGTCACTATATATTCTTCAATCTTCATTAAGAAATTTGAAGTTGGCACCTGATCAATATATAAATTATTTTCCCGTAATGGAATTATATATATTCAGTTGAAAAGTGGCATGACAATGACTTTTGTATATTATATATTCAATAAAAGATAATAAA
>PYAF01000543.1:405851-455247 GCA_007407185.1 Glycine tomentella | reverse complement strand
AATTGATATTTAGGGATCTCATTAATGATTGTTATAAAAATGTTGGTCAAAAACATATTTGATTATATTCTATTAAATGCATTCAATTATTTTTAAGAAAAATGCATTCAATAACTTCAAAATGCATGTACCACATAATTTTTTATTTAAATGTAACATAAGTTTTACTTTTATTTCTGAAAACTAATATCCTTTCGTCAACCATTAGCATTTATAGTATACTATATAGATATTCATTTAATATATTAAATAATTATACTTATTAAGTTATAAAGGTCAATAAATTTACGGCAGTACAATTTCCATTATTTACTTTATAATTTTTAACATTCAATCAATACCATTCAACATAGAATTTGTAATTTAAATAAAATAATAAAGCATTTCCTTTTCAAGTCAAAGTGTCCAAAAACACATAAAAACATATTACTAATAATTTCAAATATACAATTTAATTAATATTTATTTCTACATTTTGAATTCACGCGGGTAGTCTCAAAAGAGGAAAAAGTAAAAAAAAAAAAATCTCTAAAAGATGTAAACGCTCATTTAACACGCATTTTTTTTTTCAAATTTTCCATTTGTATTTTCATATTATTATTACATTGATAAAAGTAAAAGATGATGACGTGGAGATGTGTGGACCGTCCCTTTTCTCTATTTTATGAGATGCCATTTTCTTCTTCTGCTCCTCTTTTTCTCTCTCTCTCTCTCTCTCTGCTTTCTCTCTCTTCTGTGTTCTGTTGTTTCTGAGGACTCTCTCTCTTCCATTCATTCCATCATTCATTCAGCATCCCTTTAAATAGGCTCTCTATTCAAAACCATATCTTCAAATCCAACAAAAAAAAGATTATCTTTTTTAAGGATATATCCACACCGTGCTTCTCGCTCTTCTCTCTCTTTCTCATACCAAAAAAAAAAAAAAATTAGTTACTCTTTTTTTGTTAATTTTTTTTTTTTTTGCACACCCTTCCTGAAATCTAGAGACAAGCCGCAAAATTAATCCATACCCAGAATATCTCTCTCTGAAATATCTTGTGGGGTTTATCTGTTTTTTGTTGATTTTGTTTGTACCCTTTTGATTCTTCACCTTCATAGTTGAGAAGATACACAAAGTTGATTTTTTATATATATATAGAATAGTAATATAAAGCTGTGTTTGTTGGGTGTTTTGGAGGATCTGCTTTGCTTTGCTGTGTTCAGTGGATTGTGTTAAAGGGGTTTTGAGAATTCTTGTTGAAGTTGAAAAAGCTGAAAGTTTTTGGTTGAAGTTCTGCTCCCATGGCTGCTCAATTGCAAAAATGTAATTCCTCTTCTTTTTTACTTGGATCTTTTGGTTTGTGGGTGTTATTCGTGGTTTAGATTTGTTTTTTTTCCTCTCTTTTTGGTTACCCTTTGTAAAGTAGGATGAAAAGATTGGAAAAAGGAGAGATTTTTACTTGGTTGGATTTTTCTGCTTTTTAACAGCTGCAGATGAAATGAGGAAGAAGGTTCACGGTGATTCTTCAACGGTTGAATTCAATAATTCCAATTCGGTAATAAATGAAAATTCCTATTTCATCCCTCTCTCTCTCTCTCTCTCTCTCTCTCTCTCAATCTTTTATGTTGTTACATGTGATATGTAAGGTATCACGTTAGGATTTGATAGCTTTGGATTGAGAATCTTTTTCCCCCTTTAATTTTCCTTTTTTTTTTTTCCTGTGCTTTGATTTGAAATGAACTGTTTCATTGGTTGTATATGAGACACAGAAAATTTCATGTTTTCTCAGTGTGCATCTGGATGTGGATTGTTTGTTCAGGTTCCTTCCAAGGGTGCAAGTTCCCCTTCTGATTCAAGATCGTGTGTATCGTCTATAGGTGATGCTTCTGGCAGTGTTAAGGAAGTTGATGTGGATCATGAGTACTTGTCCACAGATCAGGGTGTTCCTTATCCTGCTGGTGGCTATTATGGTTACTACTATCCAGGTTAGTTGCTGCTGGTCATCGACCTTCCCTCGAATCTCTATTCGTTTCAATTGGTTGTAGTATTTATGGTTTCACTTCTTACGGTAGAATGATCACAGGTTATGGTGGTATCTATGGAGAGTCAGACAACCAAGGGTACTATGTTGGTGCCGATGCCGTGGATCTTCAGTACCCTGTAAGTCTCTTGAGCTGAATTTTGGTGTGGTCATTCTGTTGATGTTATTGTTGGGTCTTTTTCTATGTGGACTTTGGTTGGCTTGTTACAAATCTGGTCAATTTAGGCCATGCATGTATACATATACTTGAATTTGATACTATGATAATTATGCCTTCAAATTATACTTATTTTCATTTATCACCGTTTCCACTTACTCAAGATTTTGACAAATAAGTAGTCTTTCGAAGAAGCATATTATTGTAAGAAAGGGGTGGAATGGAAAATAATAATAATGTATCTTTAGCAACTTGATTTTTTTTTTTCTGGGCTTGCATTTGGGATTCAAACTTGAACCAGTGTACATGTTGCGGTTTGATATGTTTTCTGCTTGAATGTAATAATCACCAGTTAAACAATTTCATATATAAAAAATCAAAATGATTAGTATTTTAAACTAATCCATACATGACATCTTTTTCTAAACCACTTATTTTTCTAAACTAAGCCAGTAACTGTGGTTTCCTGAATCAGTTGAATTTTACTATGTACTCTCTTTGCATTCTTAGCTTTAAGTCAAGCAAGTATATAATTTTTCATTCTTAGCTTTAAGTCAAGCAAGCATATAATTGACCTTTTTAACATTCTTTGATATATAATACATGTCTCAATACGTATATTTGTTCTTTCTGTTGTTTCATTTAGGTCATGCAAGCAGATAATGGATCTTATGTCTATCTCGTGCCAGGATTTCAGACTGGCTACCCTTCATACTTTCCTTTAAGTCCTGCTGGTGTTGAAGGACAGTATCTTGGCCATAACGTCTACCCTCCTGGCTCCATCTTTCAACAACCGATTGGATCGCCTGGTTATTATCCAGCTTCTCTATCATATGGAGAGTTACAACCATCAACATACTCATGGGATTCACCTCTAATCACACAAGATGGGTTACAAGGACATGGTTATAATGAACTGGCTGGTAAACCAAATGGTAGATCCAATTTGTCTTCCCAGAATCATACAGGTGGTGTTGTGTCAAAGTCTGTGCCCCCACCTAACTCAGTAGAAGGGAAGGGTTCAACACCATTGTTAGAGGTCTCGTCAACTCATGTTAAGCGTAACCAGCCAAAACAAACAAACAAGGTACCCTAACTTATCCACATTCTTCTTCCTTGGGTTTTGTCTATCATCAATTCATCATCTTTAGATTATATATTCTAACTAATGAACTTGTAATGGTTTTTCAGGAACCAGTTTCGGTCCTCCATTCTCCTGTTGTGAAGTTTCCCACATACAATCAAGGAAAGAGTGGATTCCTCTATCCACACAACTTGCTTAATGTGAAAGCAAACACAAAGGGCTGGGTTAGTACTGAAAAGTTGAAACAGAGAAACAAGGTCAACGATTCACTCAATGAGCAGAATCAAGGTCCTAGAACAGCAAATGCAAAAGGTGCATTAATGTCTGGAGGTAATTCTGTGAGAGGCTTAGCCCTAGGTGGAAGTGGAAATGTTACCAACAAAATCAGGACAGATCAGTACAACCTTCCTGATTTTCCAACCAAATATGATCATGCACTTTTCTTTGTCATCAAATCATACAGTGAAGATGATATCCATAAGAGCATCAAGTACAACGTGTGGGCAAGTACTCCTAATGGGAATAAGAGGCTGGATGGTGCATTTCAGGATGCACAGAAGAGAATGGAAGAAAAAGGGTGCAAATGCCCTGTGTTCCTTTTCTTTTCGGTATGCTGTTTGGTTCCGTCGCAAAAACTTTAGATCCCCTGCATCCATGTTTTATTTGCTTATGTATTTTTCAGATTGATAACTGTGTTTCTGGTAATTCATGTTAGGTCAATGCTAGCGGTCAATTTTGTGGAGTGGCTGAGATGACCGGACGAGTCGATTTCAATAAAAGTATGGATTTCTGGCAACAAGATAAATGGAATGGATATTTCCCTGTCAAATGGCACATTATAAAGGATGTTTCAAATCCTCAACTACGGCACATAATACTCGAGAATAATGATCACAAGCCTGTCACAAACAGTAGAGACACGCAAGAGGTTTACATTTTCTAGTAAAAACAGCAATCTACTGAGAATGTCTTAGTTATTTCTTCTGTATGCTTTACTAATTTCTATGTCTTCTATGTTTCTTCTTTCAGGTGAGTTTTCCCCAAGGTGTTGAAATGCTCAACATTTTTAAGAATTATGTGGCCAGAACTTCCATATTGGATGACTTTGAATTTTACGAAAGCCGCCAGAAGGTCATGCAGGAGAAGAAAACACGGCAATCTATGCCCCATACCAATGTACAGGTTTGCTTTTCACTGCTACCTTACTCCAAGATTTTACTAAATATAGTTCACATTGATTCCCACTTTTCCTTTTTGATATAATTGACAATGAGAACTCTTGATGTGCGCATGTGATTGTTGGACAACATTGGCATAGTTGTTCTTGGAGCAGGAATTGTTTTGCTATATCTGATCAATGCCTAGTTGATAAAAGAAAATTCTAAAGCTTTAGAGAATAATTTGGTGTAGGGAAATTTCATAAACTATATTTAGAGCTCTTTATTTGGAGCATTGCAATTTATTCTCAGTTCTTTATTTAACTTTTGTGGGCAATCATATTCCTTTGCGATGCTTTGCTCTCCTTGCTCATTGTTTTACACTTAACTTCATGAATAAATAATGTATGCACTTAAATTATCATTCAATCATAAACTGAGATATATCATAAACTGAGATATATGATAAGTTTGTTGATTTTTCTAATAAATACACTATCTTTAAGTTATTCCAATGATGATTTTTTATTGTTTGACAATATAATTTTATTACGCCGACTGAGAGTGCATGTTTATTAAAACTCTTATTTTATTTGGTAACTTATAGATAAATTTGTTGGTTTTTATAATGACTATCTTGTGAAAGTAAAACTTTTATGGTGACTATCATGAAAGTCATCCTAACCATGTTTTATGATTAGTTGACCATATAGTAAAAGTTTTATGCCGACAACATATGTCTATTAAACTCTTGTTTTATTTTGCAGCAAATAGAGGAATTAACCACTACACTTGGGTCATTAGACCTATCATCTGTGAAGAACATGGAGGATCCTAAGGTGGTTAAGAAAGTGAATGACTGAATAACATGTAGGGCTGATGCTATTCCTGGGGACCCACCATGTCAGCATGCCGGTCATGGTGCCGCGGTGTGCCATGTGGGCCACAAAGTAAGAAAAAAGGCTAATGAATTCAAATTTGAAGTTCTAAACCAAAAATTCTTGCTGATGATGATGCTTTAGAAAGGTAGAAAAAGAAAAAAAAAATAAAAATAATTTTTATCTGGGCAAATGGGTGACTGCATTCCTAATTGTACAAAACTACAAAGGAAGAAAGGCTTTGGAAAGTGGATGGACCCGGTGATATAGCTGTTACAGGGTGCTATGAAAAGCACGTGTCATTTACTCTTTTTTTTCCTTAATTTTTGTTTGCACATAATAAGCTCAGTTTGGTTCCTTCTTTGTTCTTGGTATTTTCACTTTTTTTTTTCTTCTTGTAGTTGTAGTTACCGATTTAACAACATAACAAATGGCACGATTTGGACAGCTCACCGATAATAATATGTTGAGAATGATGGGTTCAATGTGGAAAGTTATTGGTGTTGAGAACTCTCTGACCATGCATTATTTCAATTTGAATTATTATATAGTATTACATTACCTGCCCTTGGAATCCGCGCATTATTGTGTGAAGATAATTAAGAATTGAAAAAACAATAACATATACATAAAGATTAAACTTTAAACATCTAACTTGTTGAGTTGGGTATATGAATTATTGTAAATATTTTGATATTATTTTTAGATTTTTATGGATAAAAATGTATTTTAAAGATATGAATTTAATTATATATCGATGGCATAAATCTTTTTTTTTTTTAAATAATTGATTGTTATATATAATAAAATCGTTCACTTTTGTTATAATTTCTTTAAAAATTATATTTAAGATGAGTTTTAATTGATTGGCAAATGTATCTCATGGGTTAATGAGTTATTTCACCTAGCTTTAAAATGGCGTTTTCTTTGCTATCGAATGGCACTTGTCTGAATCAAAAAACAAAGGAAAATGCTTAACTTTATGAAGAATGACCACACGAAAACTCACGAATGTTTTTGATAGGTTACTCATTTAATATTAATCTTATTTTGATTTCCGTTAAATCCAAGTAATTACTTGCTCACCTTTAAAAGTTTTACTTGTGTATTGTCGTGCACTTCTTGCATAATAGCCTGCGTATTAAATAGCAGCCCTAAAAAACAAATAGCACTTGTAACGTATGGAAAAATTGTGTGCAAATAGTAAAGTTCAATCTCCACAACGATTGGTGCAATTTTACCGTGGCATGTAACATTAATATATGAAACATATATAATCAGTTTGCACATGATATAAAAACACAGTTTATTATGTAAAATTGTTGTCATATTTTTTATTATGATATGATTAGTGAACAGATTGTAAATGTTATCTTTATGTCATCATGTTATTATTTCATAACAGAAATTAAAATAAAATAAAAATCTTTAAAAAATTAAAATCAAAATAATTGTTTTAAATGACAAAAATAGAAAATCCTGTATTTCATATACGTCAAAGGGTTATTTAAGCCATGATTAAATTCCAACAGAAGCCCCAAATTACAATAGTTCTTAAAATTTCCTAGTCCTCTATCAATATAAAACAATTTTTTTTTATTTATTCAGTAAATAAGTAAAATGACTTGGTGATTTTGAGGCTGTTGAGTAAGAAGCAGGTAAAGGTTCTTATTTCACCTTTAATATTCTTTTAATATTTATTATTTTCAGTATTTTATTTCCTACTTTTAAAGTTTCGCACATTTTAGCTTTTACTTTCAAAATTCATTTTAGTCATGATTGCACATGAACAGGCCAATATCATTCAACAATTCATGTTAATATCACATGTAATGTCACATTAATATTAGAGTTCAACATCAACGTCAGCACGCCAGTAGTCAACTAATGGTAGTAAACTATTGGATAAATTGTGTGAAAAATTGACTACTATGATAATAAAATACGTGAAAAATATGACAAACTTTGTGAAATGATATTAGTTAAATAATAATATATGCAATTAAGCCTACCTTTCATTGCATTAACTAATAGATGAATAAATATAGTTTTAACAAATCTAAATAGATATATCATTTTTTATTCAATCGAATTCTATGTTATGAACAAATAAATGTCTATTTATAAGGCCTTCCTTAAAGAAAAAATCATACACACAATATGTTTATATAATTTTTATTTCTTATGAGTTCTCTATTTTTTTTTTCTATTTCAATTTTCTTTCTTATCATATCTAACATTTTCTCTCCTATCTTTCTATATCTATTGTCACTCATGAACATCCCAAATGTTATACAACCATAATTTCTCATAAATGTTTTTAACGTCTCTATCCCCCCCACCCCCGAGAGAATGTTTTATTTTATTATTTTCAGGTTAATCAATTCTTTTTGTTTTTAAAATTTGAGGGTCAGTTATGTTTTAAAAACTTTAAACATGATATATAAATACAATAAAGATTCCCTATCATCAAAATTATCATCATGAATTTTAAAAATAAAATCTTTTTTCTCCTACAACATTTTAGTCTAGTATCTTTTGTTTAATGTATATTTTTTATTTTTGTAATATGTGGTCAATTATTATGATTTTTTAGTTGTTGTCTAAATTTAATATATTAATTTTAAAATTATAATTTAATTTAATTTTCTTAGTTGACATCCCAAAGAAAATTATCTAGTTCTACCACTATTGTCCATGATAAATAAAGTATCATCATTTTGTATTAAATATGATGTATGTGTTTGTTATTTATTAATGTACCTTTAGTTTTAATTCTTTTGTAATTTGAGCTTTGGTTTATGTTATTAAAAATTATAGAAATTTTTAGTCTATTATCATAGGTCCATGAAATGTCATAATAAACTAAAGAATAATTTAAGATGGATTTATGAATGTAACACAAAGAAACTAAAACTTAGAGCCAAAAGAGTAGCACTCTTTAATCATGTCACATTTTAATTTAGATAAGACGTTAAATGAGATAATATGTAACACCCCGTGTGCACCCAGCGTATTAACATTATACAATATCAGAGTAACGCAGCAAGCATGAAAATAAACAGTAAAGGAAGCATTCGATATAATATACATACTTTTTACATATATGGTGAATCTCTGTCATATACACAACACATTTCTTTCTTAAAACTATACAACTGCCTAGGCCTCAAAATACAGACAAAATAAACAAAATCTGAGCTCACAAGCTCAATCATCTAGGCCTAAGGTTATCTTCACACTATCCCAGTGCAGGCCTCTTGCCTTGGGATCTCTCAGGGACTTCAGTCTCAGTTCCTGCAACATAAGCCGCAAACAGGGGTGAGATAAATATCCCAGTAAACTCAGGGTTCTCAGAGGTTTCCCTCCCCCTGGTTCACTTCCCAGCATATCATGAATGTACAAATATATCACATAACAGAACAAAATATCATCAAGCCATAATCATATTTAAACAGCCATCACGACTCACAGGAATCAGCTGCATACACTTAGCAGCTCAATCAATCATATACAATCAGCATACAGTGCCTGGATAGGATCATCCACTGAAGGGCACATCTATCCAGGGCTTCACACTGAGAACCTGAATAGGATCATCTACTGAAGGGCACATCTATTCAAGACTCAGGCCCGAGTAGGATCATCTACTGAAAGGCACATCTACTCAGGGTTTACATGGACGCCTATGGATTATCCCAGGGGAGATCATCCACTTAAGGGCACATTCCCAAGGGGTTCATAGTACCTCATACTGCTGGCCAGTAGATTTCAAGCAATCACATCACAACCAGCACATAGCATAATCCATGCAATAATACACTACACTAGTGTAATCAACATCATCATAATAAGCAACATAACTTACACTATCTCAGTGTAATCAAATCACAAACACCCTATCTCAGGGTTGAGCTAGCATTCAATTGCCAGCAATCATCAAACCATTTCATCAATATTCAATACACATTCAGTATCACAACATCATAGAACATCAGAATACAAGCCATATCAAGCAATCACCCATGTTGGGTGCAGTGAACACCAGCAGGGAAACAATCCCTGAAAACACTGAGCTTACCTGGCCGTAACTCAGAAGTAGCTCCCATAGTCTCTTGGTGATCTCTACCAGTAGTGTGCACATCACGCCCTACAGTAGGCATGAATCAAACAGTCAGAAATGGTATTCAATCGTTTATATGGAAGGAAACATCTTTCCACTCATAACCAATTCAAAGTCCTCTAACTTAAGGTTTATCTTAGCCCAGCTTCTACTAGGCCATACATTGACCCTCAATGGTCTGCCTCAGTCTCACCAAGGCCTCAGAGTTCCTTTAGAACTCTGTACATCTCAATCCAAAGCTGTACCAAAATCAAGAACCTACATTGGTTCAACTCAGCCAAAACACATATATAATCACGTTTTCACCGATTATTTGGCCTTATGAATAACTTTTGTAAATGTACTTAAGTTAATTTAGGCCATAACATTACTCATTCACACACACTTCTCCCTTCCCAGAGCCAAACTCAAACTTCATCACAATTCCAGTTTCAACATGCCATATGGCTCAGAACAACCTCCTGACTACATCTCCCTAAAGAACCTAAGCCTAATTCCAGCCCTATCAATACTTGGTTACTATTCATCCAATCCCCATTTCACAAATTAAACGGTTAAAATAGAGGTTTCTTACCTCAGATCAATAGACGAAAGGCTGGAGAAGTCTTTCTCCTAGCTCTGGTGTCCTGGGCTTCCTTCTTTCCCCTTCCACAGCTCATCTTTCTCTCAAGAACTCAAGGAATGGGGTTCTCTCAAGATTTCTCTCACAAAATCTCACAACTAGGCTGGATTTTGGCTCTCCAATGGTTCTAATCAAGTTTAGAAGTGATTAGGAGGTGTTTTAGTGGTTTATGATGAAGGTATGAAGCTTCTAAGGTGCATTAATGGAGGTCCAGGCTCAGGGAAGAAGAGGAACAGTGGTTTCCTCTGGAAAAATCGCGAAATCCCTTTATATAGGGGGCCTGACAGACATGTCGCGCCCTTGGCGCCACTTTGGCCCTCTTGGCGCCACTTTCCAGTGCATCTGGCGCTCTTGGCGCCACTTTGGCGCTCCTGACGCCAGTTTCCAGCATATGTGGCGCTCCTGGCGCCAACTTCCAGCATCTGTGGCGCTCTTGGCGCCGGACTCCGTCGCTAATTCTGTCGCTAAATCCATCCCTAAGGCTTTTGCGACAGAATTTTATAAATTTAAATTCTTATTTCTTTTACTCCTTTTTATAAAAAGCCCTAGGCTATTATATAATAATTACAAATCGATTTAATTTTGAAAAATAATATAAAAATTATTGCATAATTGATTAGACTTTTTTAAAATAGTTGTTGGCCCCTTCTATCCTTGGGCCCCGGTTCATCACATCTTTCAAGGATAGCTTCGACTATTCGAATATATTTTCTTAGGAATTGAATTTTGCACCTCCCATATTGAATCTTGCACCTCCAAATTTCTTAAAATCCTAAATTATCTTTTTCATATTATACAATTTTAGAATAGACGTTCCATAATAATAAAAAATAGCTTTGCCTCAAAGTAGGTGTTCTATAATAGTAAAAAATAGTTTCCAAAATAGGCATTCTATAACAGTAAAAAATACCTTTTGGAATAAGTATTTCATCACAATAAAAAATAGCATCTGGAATAGGTGTTTCATAATAGTAAAATATTGCTTCTAGAATAAGCGCTTTATAACAGTAAAAAATAGTTTTGTCTTCTGGAATAGGTGTTTCATAACAATTAAAAATAGTTTTTGGAATAGGCGTTCCATAACAATAAAAAATAACTTTTGAAATAAATGTTCCAAAATAGTAAAAGGATAGTTTTGGTATTTTCAAACAGATATGAGGGTGCATGATACACATAAAGGTGTGCAGGATTCTATCCCCTATTTTCTTTTAATTTTCTATGCTTTGGACACTTTGACCTAAGCCCATTATTTGAATTTAGCAGCAGTAATAATAAAGGTTTGTAGGTGTTTTCAACTTTGATAGTTGCACATACATTTTCCCTTCCCTTTTCGCTTCATTTTCTCATTCCTGCTTTTGCTTTCTTAAGTTCCTCTTTTGCTTCTTCATTTGTTAATCTTCAACATTTTTATAGTATACTTTCCAAGTGCTCTAGTGAGGTTATAGTTCTTTCTAAATTCTAGGTATCCTTTTCACTTCCTATTTTTCTTATAGGATGGGTAGAGGAACGCTCAATTCTTTTTTTAGTGAGAAGGTGATAGTTGAAGATGACCCCTTTTTTGCATCACCAATTGGGAGCCTTTTGTCTCAAGTTAAACAAGGTATTTATGGGTCCTCAATGAACCTATCAAGGCTATTGCCACATTAAGGAGTGTACTCCTTATATAGATGTTAAAGATCATTTTTGATAAAGAGGGATGTCAAAAATGGAAGGGCATGCTTGACAGAGTTATGCCTGTAATCTTTTACTATAGTTCAAGTTCTAGTCTTATCGAGTTTTAGAACCAATTTGATATGTCAAGGCAAAGGAGATGAGTAAGAAATGAATGACTTTCACAAATCTTTCAAATTATGAAAAAAAAATTAGGTGAATGTTATAGATGATGATGATGATGATGTCTCTCCATAGAGCTTCCATTATTGCAATTGTGATGTTTTAATGATTCAACTCCTAGGATAGAAATTTTAATTGAGTGTACTTTATATTTCTTTTTATCCTTAACATTAACTGCCCCTGGTTTACTAAGTATTATGTGTTTTTGATAATATCTCTTAAAACAATAATGTCTATGGAGTGAATAAGGTTCAAATGAATTTTGATATTAATATTTACTTGAAAAATGTTTTTAAAACTTGAACATCTCATATACATGTTAATTGAGTTTTATAACTTAAATGGTAATGTTTGAGTAATAGATTGCTCGATTAATAACTGCCAATTTATGATGAAGATGAAGGAAAGACTTCAAGAGGATAAAGGGACCTATTGGGCTAGGAGGCGCAATAGCTAGGGCAAGAGTTAGGAAAAACAGAGGAGATTTTGCTTGAAAAAAAAAATTAACACCCACAAGCTCAGACCTAAAGTGAGAAAGAATAGCCCAAGATGCATGTGATTCAAGTGTAATAACAATGTGTCAACTATGGGGTTGTAATTTAATTTTTTATTATTTTTATTTAAGTGTTTTGGATCTATTTTAATTGTAATAAATGGATTGTTTTGATACCAATTAAAAGCCTAATTTAGAACGTTAGACTAGGTTTCTTTTGAATTTAGTCCTTAAACTTGCTTGAGCCTTTACTTTTGTTTCTTTAGACTTAGGTTTAGCCGATAGCTTGATTAAGAGGGAGACACTACTTGTTGTTTATAAATAGGTGCTGAGACAAAGTCCCTCCAAAAGCCAAGGTTTTAATGATGACAAATCACTATGAAGTAAAATCGCAAGTAATTGAATTTAACTACTAATAGTTGCTTTGAGTGTTCTTTATTAAGACAAGACATATTCAAAAGCATAGTACAAATGTGAAGCATAAGCCTACAATGGAAGCTTCCTATGACATAGATTATGAGAGCTATTCCAAAGCTAGAAAGGCAGACATGTTTTTCAGATCACAGTGCAAATATTGAAAGTTGTGTATGATCGAAAGCATAATGTTGGGGATAGCTTAAAACAAGGGATAGATATTAGAAGTTACACATGGCTCAAAGATCATCAAAAGTTTCATTTTCCAGAGGTTCGTGATGAGAAATGTGTCTCACCAATATAGAAGCACACACTAGTCAAGACATGCATCAATGCTTGGACACCATTGTTTCTGAAGTTGTAAGTTCATTGTGATTCTTGATATCGTCCAAGTCGTTGGAACCCAAGTAAGACAGTTGTCCTAGTTGGAGAACCAACAACCAAGTACAAAAGAGATTGTAGCACATTGCATTCTAGTAACAATGCATCTCAAGAAGATATGTTGATACAATCTCCAGAAAACTTATCATGAATCAAAATCATGAGGAAGCCACTAAGACAACAACTAGCACCCAACAAATATATCTCAATGAATCCTTCAATGGATATATTCAAGAGTGCAAGCTAGTTGACAATGGAGCAAGAGTAGAGATGAAGAAGACAAATCGCATGAGTTGTATGACAGAGGTTAAAGATATGTAGAATGGCTAGCTGCATGAACTTAGACAACAATGCAACATTTGCAAGTTGAATTCAACCTCCAATAACTAGCTCCAATATCACTCTATAAATTGAGTAAATTTGGTGGAGCAACTTGGAAGGAAGTGAAAGGGTAAAAGTCAGGTTGACAAACCCCTACGAGCTTCCTTAACCATACACTCTAAGTGGAGCTAATAGTACCAAATTCGTAAATACCTTCATCAATGGAGCCTTAGTAGAAGGCATCCCATAAGTTATAGTGTCCACCCCCTAGGATTAGAGGGATAGAATTCAAAAGAGTAGTCAGGGACTATTGATTTTGAAGTTCAATGTGAACACAAAAGGTGATTGTGAGTTTATTAGTAGTTTTCTAGAGAGACTTGTTGAAAAAAATATTTGGGTGGAGCCTACAAAGTCTTAGAGAATACTGAGGTGAAGCCTAAAGTGGCTTTTTCAAAAGAATACATGAAGGAAGCGTAAAGAGACTTTGCGAAAGAATACTTAGGATGAAGCTTGAATAGGATTTTCAAAAGTAATACTCAGGTGGACCCTATAGAGGCTTAGATAATACTGGTTGTCAGGATCCTAAGGAGGCTTCAGGAAAGAACCAACATAGTTCCTATAGGTGTAAGTACTAGACCTAGCCCCAGTTGGGATGAACCAATATAATTCCTTGGTGTGTGGTTTTGCTTCTTGTTTATCTTAGTTGCTATATGTTTAAATTTTGCTTGTTTTCAAAAGTATAACTTTGATTTTTAATCGAAATTTTTTCATAAAACAATTTTATCATTTAGAAACAACACTAGTTACTCTATGTAATAAAAGTCAAAACTAGAATGTGTTATTTAACATGAGATTTTAAGAGTAGATTTTTAAGAAATAAGATACAAGTTTACTTAAAAGATTTTATCTAGAATTAATTTTTTATCCAAGTAATTTTGAAGGAGAGGTATTACTCTTGTAAGTCTTTTGATTTCCAAGCGAGAAGCTTAAGAAGAAAAACCAACAACAAAGTGTGTTTGTGCAAAAAAATAACTAAAGTTTTTATGTCACTATTCAACCCCCTTCTAGTGACAAACTGATTCACTTCAATAGGATTTTACTAACTTGTATTTGGCATACTTGAATAAGATTATATTTTCACTTTTTGTGAGTTTTAAGAGTCTCTTGTGAGTTCTTGGATTGAACCTTTTGGTTCTAATCAAAGGTTTTCATACCTTTGTGATGAATCCTTATTGGACTTACCGCTTTGGATAAAGTATGGTGTCTTCTACTATTTTCTATCATTTTCCATCTTTTCTTTTTGTTACTTGCTTTTCCATGTCTTGGACCTCTTGCATTTTGCTCTAGGTATAACCAGAACTAGTTTACTTTCAAGCCGTCAAAAGATTGAGAAAACGGCTAATTCATTGCATGCGGAAATAGCATGCACCACATTGAAGATGCTATCATATTATTCACACATCAACATCAACAGCACCTTTAACCCAAGTTAATTGGATCGGTGGTAGATGAACCTAATGATAGATCGGAAAAAAGACAAAGAAAGAGAAAGAAAGATGGGAAGAAAAAAGGAAAATCAGACAAATGAAAGGAAAAATAAGCTAAAATAAAAGAAGGGTGAAAGGAGGAGGAGAGAAATGAAGAAGAAAAGAACTAAAAAAAAAGGAATGACTGAAACATAGACATACTAATGGGTTTAACCCTCCACCAAGCTTATAGCTTTTCTCCACTTCGTCCTAAAACACATCGTCCGCCAATCTATATCCCACTCTATTAGGTCTTGTTTAACTACCTTTGCTCAGGTGAGTTTCGGTCAACCTCTACTTCTTTTTGTGTTGAGCTCTTGGTAACAAACTATTGTTCTAACACGAGCATCCAGTGGTCGTCTCATAACGTGCCAAAACCATCTCAATCTATGCTCCCTCATATTTTCACACACCGGAACTACTGCTACCTTTTGTCGAATATCCTCATTTCTTATCTTATCCATCTTCGTATAACCACACATCCACCTTAACATCCTCATTTCTGTTACCCCTATTTTGTGCTCATGTTGCCTATGTGCTGGCCAGCACTCTGCTCCATATAACATTGTTAGTCTTACAGCTGTTCTATAAAATTTTCCTTTTAGCTTAAGGGGAATTTTTCGGTCACACAAAAATTCAGAAGCACTTCGTCATTTCATCTACCCTACTCTGATTCTATGATTTACATCCTCATCAATCTCACTGCCTTTTTGCAAAATTGATCCTAAGTATCTAAAAACATCTTTCTTGGGTACCTCTTGACCAAGTAGATGCAGTGTGTCTTGACCATCATCTCTTCCCATTATGCATATCCTTAATTGCATTAACATACTTTAATGCTACATTTTCTTCTCAAGAATTCACCATAAGACTTTCCTTGGGACCTTATCGTATGTTTTCTCAAGATCTATGAACACCATATGCAAGTATTTCTTCTTTTCTCGATACCTTTCCATTAATTGTCGCATCAAGAAAATAGCTTCCATGGTATACCTTCTTGGCATAAATCCAAATTGATTTACAGAAACCTTGGTCTCCCTCCTTAGGCGATGTTTAATAACTTTCTCCCACAACTTCATAGTATGACTCATGAACTTGATGCCTCTATAGTTAGAACAAATTTGGATATCTCCCTTGTTTTTGTGAATAGACACAAGCTATTTGTCCTCAAAGCATTAGACATCTTATTTGTTTGAAGAATCTTATTGAAAATATTGGTCAACCATTTTGTTGCCACATTTCCCAAACCTCTCTACACTTCAATATGAACGTGATCGGATCCCAAAGCTTTATTATTTTTCATCCTCTTTAAAACATCCTTAACTTCATGTGTCCTAAATCTGCGCACAAATCTTCTATATAAACTTAACGACCTACATAACGTTCGACTAACCCCAATCATTTTCTATCTTGAAAGCCTATTCACAAAATTATTTTACAATCAAACCAATATCCAGAAAATAGAATTCTCAAATATTGAATCACAAAATTTGCATTATTTTTTGGTATATCATTTGGTGATGATATCCAAATGATATACCAAAAAAGATATACATAAAAAGTTGAACTTTACCAAAAAAGATATACCCCAATCTTTATATTATGTATTCTTATTCTTATATTTGATTGATCATACACACGAGCCCAATTTTCTAAAGCATCTGTAAAGCGATTATTTATTTGATAATTTCCTGAATAGATCATACAACTAATTTTTTACTGCAGATTATACAACTATTTTTATCATTTGAATTGGCTTTAAACTTGAAAAATCATAACGTAAATGTGTAGACCTTCTAATGTGTAATAACAGGACTCAAATTATCATTTACCCAAAAATGTGAATACTTTTATATCTAATACCATGGAGCGAATTCAAATATCACCTTCCGAAGAACAGATTCCATGCCCATTCATGATTCTATGAAATGAAATGAGTGAAAAGTAATTCAAAATTTTCCCAACATAAAAGCCCCTCGGGAAATGAATGCTAAATAAAACCACAATTCCCGCGTATCTAACATGATGTAAATCCAACCAAGCTAATGGGAGGCAAAATTAGATAGGTAAAGGGGAGAAATGAGTGAAAAGCAAAATTGCATTTACATGACGAAAACTGGTCGCCCATTTACACCTACTAACTGGTCTACAATGCCATCGTTCAGACTAAGGGAGAAGTTTACAACCCTAAGTCAAATCATTTCATTAACCATCAATCACAGACGGTGAATTTGTTGTTCATTGATCACTGCCAGGTGATGGAGGTGGTCGGCGTACTACTCCCCTACCTCGACCAACTCGACCACGGGGAGCACCGCCTCTTCCACGACCTCTAAGGGTAGAAGAAACCAACCCAGCCTGTCTCATTTGGGCCCTTTCCCGTGCTCGCTCTGATAAAATTATAGTCGTTGAAGTACTACCAATAGGTGATGGCTGCTTTGTCTCTTCTGTTTCAGCGGGGGTATTGGGGGTCCCTTGCCTTGGAACAGGTAAGTTCACTTTAGAGGAGCTACTCTCTACAACACTGCTTGTCAAAGTAGCACCCTCACTTGCCACAGGTGTAGGCTCGGCCACCTGATCGCTCTCAGCTGATATTGGTTCGTGGACATCCATCAACTTGTCGGAACCATCCGCAGCATCCTCTACCAAGTCACCCTCATCATTCTTATCATCACTTGAAAGCTCAGGAGAATGAATCTCACCAGCCTCTATAGCATCATCATCAACCGGAGCCAGGGAACGTTCAGGGGTTGCCGCAGACTCAGATTGACCTTCCCGAGATTCTTGGTTTTCCACAATGTTAGACAAATCACTAGCACCCTCTAGATCTCCAATATCTGGCAACAATTCTCCCTCTTCCCTCTCACCACTGGGCGCCAATGTTGACTGCTGGTTGTCTGGGTCTGTCTGATCCTTCTGCATCTCATCAGACAGCATTTTTGCATCAACCGGTTGATCCGGATTCTCTTCTAAAGTTCCAGTTTTGTCACCTTGTAATTCCTCTTGACCAGTAACATCCAAGTTCTGTGGATCTTTGGATTCCTCGTCATTCCCAACAGCAATTTCACCATCTTCATTTTGAGCTTCACCAGCCTCCTCACTTTGGCCTTGGGGCATGTCACTACTATCCAATAATTCTTCAGTGACAGGGTGACTGCCAGTAAATTCCAGAGATGCAGCAGGTTGTTCTTCTGTATTCTCTTCTGGGGACTCAGATCCTTTTGACTTCTTCAAGACATCGGAGCTCTTCTCACCAGGTGCAACTGATTCTTCACGTAATTCAGAAGTGGAGGTAGGAGCAACACGCTTACGAGCCAATTGTTGAGATGATTGTACAACACTACTACTTGTTTCTGTATCACTAAACGGCCCAGGTTTGCCCCCTGGTCCTTCAGCATCAGACATTTCTGTGTCACCACCTTGTAGCTCCTCAGGTCTTAGTAGTTTAGGCCTGACCAATCTCCTACCTGCTCGACGAGTTTCAATACTAGCTTTGGGTAATGCAAGTCTTTTCTCACTTTCTCCAGTGGCTTTAGGAGGTAAACTGCTAGCTCCAGGGGCTGCTGAAGATGTAATGCCTTGGGATTGAGGATGGACAAGAGAACCTGCCATGTTGCAGTCAATCCATTAATATAGCCAGAGGTACAAGGCTAGCTTATGTGGAGAACCACTAAAAGTAATTCTTGAAAACTGCATCCTCTGTCTAAAATCATTATTCTACTCTTTTTTATTAACACTTATTCAACAAACTTGATCTGCACAACATTATAAATCACCTGTAGCAGCTGCTGAACCATCCGTAATTGTTGCTGCATCTCCAAGATTACCGCGACCTCCAAGCTCACGAAATACTGACTGAGCTTCCTTTTCAAAACTTTCCACAGCAGATATGTAAGGAGCAGCAAAGTCATCAACATTGGATCCAGAAAGAAGTTGAACCACATTTGAACCCTAGAAAAATCATACAAAAATCAAAGGAGGATAAAGAGTTCTGCTCTAAAATAATTGACTCAAATATATAAGCAAATGATGAGGCCTCAGAACATAATCATAAAAAAAACCCCTGCAGATGTCTATCTCTTCAACATTAGTTTAATTGCACAATAAACCAGTTTTGAATCATTACCTCAGGAAGATTGCCAATAACAATCTTAAGCTTTTCAACTTCATCAGATAACCTTTTCAGAGACTCCTTATACCTCTCAATTTCATTAATCAATTTTATTTTCTCCTGAAAGTAAATAAATCAATAAAAGGAGTGAAGAAAATACATATATCTTATGGTCGAAGAACTGGATAAGAAATATGTATTTGCATCTCAAAAGTAGAAGAATAAGCTTAATAACATCTTGACCAAACTAATATCAGTGCATTATTATACACACACTCACACCTACATACATTTATACGAGTACAACAAATACAGATAGCTTAGGCAAATTTGATGGCCTAATTCTTTGACTCTGAACTTGAAACCTTTCCTACCTCCTCACCTCTTCCTTTCAGTTTTAATATCCAATCTCTTCCTCAACTCAAAATGAAGATGTAACTAAAAGATAATCCTCATAAAGCATTGTAACAAGCAAAGAAACGAAACTGCATTCTTCCGATGCTTCTATAAAGAACAATTGCAATTGCACCATTGTATGTTGAGACTCAAAGCAATACAGAAGGTACTTGGACATGAATCACAGCATATACAAGTAATTAAGGCAAAAAACATTTAAAAAAAAAAAAAAAAACACCAAACAAACATGAGCCCTCAATTGAGTCAAATTTTCATGAAAAACATTCTGAAAATTATATGCACCTGACCAGTCTCACTAGACATTATCCTTTCTGCATTGGATGTAGAGGGAAGTTCAAGACTTAAAACATCTTATAATGTGTTTGGATCTAACTCAATCCCAAAAACTAGCTCATGGGATGAGGGTTGCCCTCCACTTATATATTCTATCTTGACCTTATCTCTAGCCGATATGGGACTTTGGTTTTTCCTAAGAAGACAACACTGAACCTAGCTAGATTTTGTTTAAAGGCAGGAGTTCAACAATTAATTGTGGGGGCAGGAAATGGATTTATTCTCCTGTCAAAATATTTACCCACCTTTTTTCTACTAGCTTAACCACCACCAATCATATCCTACAAAGGGGTAGGGGCAGCTACCAGAGTCCAAAAAGTAATAGGCTCTATTAAAACCAAAATTTAAATAATTCAATTAAGAGAAGGTATTTTAACTATTATACCGTAATCATTTAATTCAGCATATGCAAGTCAGTAAAATGAGGGTGTAAACTTTTGAGTTTGTTGAGCAAATATAATAATAGGTACAAACCATAGAAGAAATTAAAACAAATAAGTTGCTAAAAGGTACAAGATACAAAAGGCGAGCGAGGGTGGGTGAGGGGTGGAACCTGTTCAACATTGTTGTAAGAGTCCTTTATGGCCTTTTCAGTTTTCAGTCGTCTACTTCTCTCTAAACGACTCTCTTCCTTCTCCTTCTTTAATTCATCTCTCAGTCTCTCCAGATGTTTCTCCAGAATCTATCAAACAGAAAATAACAAGTAAAATTAAGACAAAGAGGGTTGCACTTCCCACAAAAAGCAAAGGGAGAAAAATCAAAAACACTGTTCCAAATGCACCTGTATTCTTGTGTCCTTTTCCTCCTTCATCGCTTGTTCACCAGTTGTATCACATGTTGACTTTTTACCTGATATACACCATGAAAATTTAACAATAAATTCCAGCAGCAGTAGCAGATTAGAAACAAATATAAACAGACTGGACGGGAGATTGAAAAAAATAAAGATGATTACCTTGTTTAATTTCATCTAATTGCCTAGAAAGTTGCTGGTTCTCTTTTCCTAGGTCTTCCTTTTCCCTTGACAAAACATCAATCCTCTTCTGGAGAAGGATGGTGCAAAAAAAAAAAGCAATGTGAATAGGAAAAATAAAAAACTATATATATATATATATATATATTTATATTTATATTTCACGGAATATACAACTATCCAGAGTACTCTATCCACTTTCTAAAATAAGAATTTCCATGCACCTTAAACTGAGCCAGCAGTTTCCTATGCTTCTCTGAATCAAGTTTAAGGTTAGCCTGTTTTAATCATAACACAACAAAATGTTAATAAAAAAAATATTTCTCCAAACATCAAAGATAGAGAGAGTATCTCAGAGACCTCATTATGCAGAATGTCATTAATTCTCTTCTCTCTCTCTGCAAGCTCCAATCGACAGTTTGAAAGATCTTTCTCTAGGGATGAAACAGAATCCTGCTTTTCTGATAAACTTTTACCAATTTCCTCGATCCGAGCATCCCTCTCTCTTAGTTTATCCTGATGAGATAAAATATAAAGATGATAAATTCTAGAAAAGATAATGACATCTCACTTCAAATTGAGTACAATAAATAGTAATCTAACAATGCTCTCTCTCTCTCTCTCTCTCTCTCTCTGTATCTATCTATCTAAGAAAACTTGAACTTTCTTGCCAATTTCAAAACTGCTCAATCTGATATTTAGCTCCATTGGTATTCCAAATATAGTTATAATTTTGGGAATGAAATTATATGTTCTCCTCTATGTGCTGCTCATCAAGAAAATAGCAACACAACTAAAATTTGAAAAAGGAGAAGAGGATTGACAAAACAAAGATTGCTTGATTCATTCATCCTCTTTAAGCTTAATTGAGTGACAGAAAAGTAGACAATGAAGGAGAAACGAAAGTCCAGAAAGAACAATTTGAATCTCAATTCTACCATAGATCTTCAAAACGAATTGCATGATTTTATTTAGGATAGAGTTCATAGTAGTTTTTGAATAGGCAGACCAAGTTGGATAACCAAGTAATCTTTACTAAACAAGCCAACTTTAGATAACATATTTTATGTATAAGAAAAGGAACACCAAACATGTATTAAATGATAAACGGTGCTAGACAACTTCAAAGTTGACATATGCCTGAATATTCATTAAAATGAACAATTTATGTTAATATAACAACCTGGATCTCTCTAGCAAGTTTCTTCACTCGATCATAATCCTCAACATCAACATTTTTACTCCTTTCAAGCAACTGAAAAGAAAAAAAAAATTAGAAAAAGAATGTAGATCAAAGACACCGTAATACATTTATAACAATTTTTTTTGTCAAGGTTTGCAAAGAAAATACCTCAGAAACCTTCTTGTTGAGATGATCTTTTTCCATTTTTAGTGTTTCAATTTCTTTAGTATGGCCTTCAAGCTCAATTTCTTTTTCCTTCAGGAGATTCTCTAGGTTCTCTGTCTCAGCTCTAACCTTTTGTGCTAGTTCACGCAATTTCTAAGGTCAGGAAAGTTGTGTATCAGTAACAGGAAAACACTAAACAATGCAACAGATATTACCTATATATTTCAACTAACATAAACTACATGTTATTATGACAAGTTAACACAGATAATTTTAGTTCTTTTCCTCTTCATTCCCCCTTTTCTTTTATCTTATTTCTCTTTTTTTTCTTCAACCTCCTCGTATCTATCAATGGATTCATCTACCACTGATCCCAATTAGCTTGGATTAAAGGTGTTGTTGATGTTGATGATATAGTGTAGAAGAGGAAGCAGAGATGGGAGGAACATAAAAAACTTATTTCCTAGCTTATTAGTAGGCAATGTTTTATTGAACTTTGTATGTTGAGATAACAACAAAATGGGAATAAGTAATTGGCAAAGTGTATACCTGACATTCCTCAAAATTGTGTTTATTTTCTTCCCTGAGCTGCATGTTACTCTCACGAAGTAAGTTCATTTCTCTGACCTGCAAATGATTTTAAAAAATCAGCTCATTGGATTAAACATAAGATCATTAGGAAACACTTCAGTGAAAAATATCAACTTATGTCATCAAGAAACAAGCCATGGATAATGAAGAAAAGTGGATTCTGATGATAGGATTCTCAACCTGAAGCTGCAATGCTTTGAACTCTTCTTCGGTAAACAAAAATGATCTTGATTTTGCACGCTCAGTTTCTAGTGATGCATGTGCAGACTCTGCTGCCTTCAAAGCAGTTTCAAGCTACAGAGAATCAAGTGATCCGATAAGTTTATACCATCAAATACACAGAATAAATTCATAGATTGTCAAAAGAAACTGAATTCAAAAGTCAAGTTTATTATAAGGACCTTTCACACGAACAGGATCATTCCCAAATATAAATAATAAAATGAAGTCTTTTATATCCAAATGAGTTTCAAATGCCGGCGTAAACATGAAAAAGCAAAAGACTATTCTTGCCATTTATTTTGTATAACTAAACAGTATATTAGCTCTTTTTGGCAGTGAACAATAGAAGGGGAGAGGCAGCTGTTAAATAGCGTCAGAAACAAAAACATACAGCAACGTCCACATCCAGGGCCTCAGGCACCAGTAACACTAGAGATATTCAATCTCTTTGAAACCAGAGTTGGGAATTTTTTTATGGGATAAGTTATACAGAAAAGGCAAGAAAATACAATAAGAAAACCCCATCCCCATCCACAAATCCTTAAAAAACCAAATACAAATATCACCACTTCAAATTTGCAGAGGAATAGCGACTGGATAAGGATAAGAGACTGGGTTGAGTACAGATAAATCAATCTGTAAAGATAATTATATGAAGATTGAAAGAGAAGGTATTACTCGTGTCAGACAACTGGTGCAATTTGGAATAATATATTAGGTAATTACCCATAATATGAATATAAAAAATATTTAATATAAATATCAATAATGAATACTTAAATAATTTATCCTTCATCTTGGAAGAAACGTAAGAAGAAGTACATAATTTTACCTGTGACTGTAATCGCAGCTTCTCTTGTTTTAACAACGAAACTTCTGTTTCTGCCTGTAAAAAAAGAGACACTATTAGATAACCATGAGATGAACATACAAATAGAAGGGGATTTAACAAGACACAGATATGTACAATTTCTTTGGAACGTCTGAGATAATTAATCACGTTTTGAAGACCAGTGTCACCAAAGGCATCTGCACTACTGCTTCCAGATGAAATACCAGCAGCGCTACGCTCCTTCTCGGCCCATTGAATATGAAAAGCCTCAAGTTGGCTATGTAGTATTTTATTCTGAAAAATGTAGAAAAATTTATCTAATAGAATGATAACAACTATTACGGTACAATATTAGATGTAGGAAATCACTGAAAGCAAATCATAGAGTTCTGACTTCTATGCAATAAAAATCCTCAGCATACAAATCATCAATGCATCTCCCACCATGGAAAAATTACCAAAAATATATACCTAATTATCCGAAAGAAATGCAATTGAACAGATGAGAAAAAAGTAAAATTAAGACGGGAAATCAACATATGGACAAGCAATACTCCAAAAAAGAAAAGAGGAAATTAACACAAGAAAATGAAAATGAAAAGACATACAGGAAGCAACATTTTCCATTCCCAGATAAACTCAAACAATATCTATACCAGTTGCATATTAATAACATTTACAATATTAATAACACATTTCCCAGATGAATCAAATTAGAGACCAAATTTTTTTGGCAGTAAGCAACAATCATGTAGCATTCATTCAATATTTTAACATAATAAAGCTATGCAAATAAACCTGATATGTAACCATCTATAATGCATAATCAATAGTGAACTGCAAAATGTTTCCTTTTGTACTGAAGCACATAAAAAATAGTCAAGAAAGATATTCTCAATCACCTGTTCATTGATTTCATTGTATTTCTTCTCAGCATCATTCCTAGACTTCTCTAGTTGTGCCTTCTCATCTTCCCACTTAGCCTTTAGTTCATTCTGTCAAACACACAAATTGTAATTTAAAACTTGTCAGATTTATATTCATTATATGAAAAGCAACCCATAAAAAATATGCAGAGACAAAACAATTGGTACAAATCCAAAAATAACAAAGAACAAGGGAAAACAGGTAAAGTAGCAAGTATTCAAGGTTGAAGGGGAAAATGATAAGTGCGTAAGCAGACCAGTATATCAACAAACATTTCCTTCATATTTGTTTTCCAAAGTTCACATCGACATGTGCTCAAGCAATAATAAATTATATATCAAGACGAATTAGCAATATCAGAAAGAGCTTGGCCCAATGCGACAGAGTAAACATGTTGGGGCCAGGTTGCTTCTTATTACTATCAAAAGATCGTGCTTTATTCTTCTTTGTACCTTAAATTGTTCTGTTTGTGCTACATTATTTCTACTCCTAGATGTGGGATCTGCATCACACCTCTCATGTCTTGTACTAGACATCTCAAGCGTGAAGTTTGCAGGACTAGACATCGACAAGTGATCCAATAATGGGTGTTCCAATAGGCTCAAAAGCAATCGTTAGGATAGACTATATATCATCTTAAAATTTAGATTTAGACCTAAAATAACCCAAAGCAAGATCAAGAGGTGAGGGATGCCCTCATTTAAATACTTTATTTTAGTCACACCACTAATCAATGCGGGATCTCTGATTGAGGCAACTATAATATATAGCTAGAAATGCTAAAATAAAAAATAATAATCAATCACCATCTTACATTCTAGATGTACAAATCGAATCTAATAATTTTCAATGAATCACATATATTGACTACTAAAGTGCAATCACACTACAATTCCTAGGATTAATGGTACTTAACTAGAATATATGAAAATATATATCATATCCTTTAGCCACCGTATTTCTTTATCTTATCAAGAATAGTTTTCCTTATTAGCTAATATTTGAATTAATATCAATTCAGCGTTTATGTATCTTTTATCACTTTTTTCTTCCTCAATATGTAATCTCTCCCTTGATATCTAAAACTGTATAACTTCATAGTATCATAACGATACCATCTTCCATGACGTGTGATTTACAATTTCAATGTATCCTAAAAATATGGAATTGTTTTGTTTTCAATAACTTTAGCCTTAATTCCAAAAAGTCCTTTATTGTGTTGTATTCTTAATCCGGCTAGTTTACAAATCACCTATCATGATTTGTTTTCCTAATTGGCTAATATTTAGTTCATATCTCGTAGGGCCTAATGCAACCCCACAAAACCAGGTTGCAAGGTGAGGACCACCCAATCTTTATAAGCTATATTTAAGCCATATCTTTAGTCGATGTGGGACAAACTCACCAACTTTAAGGATGCAATTAATGCAGTCCAAGGAGGTCACAAACAATACAGGCTAGGGTGACTGCAATTAAGGCAGTTTTTAAACAATATCAATCCAGTGTTTTTTTATTTTAATCATTTTTTCTTCTTATCACGGTAGGTGTACACCTAGGTTCGGCTCTTAGTCCTTATCTCTTTACCTTAGTGATGAATGGACTAACAAAAGATATTCAAGAGAAAGTGTCATGATGTATGCTTTTTGCTGATGACATTGTGCTTATTGATGAGACCAAAAACAGTATTAATAGAAAACTTGAATTGTGAAGAAATACTTTATAGTCTAAAGGATTCACGATAAGCCAGAGTAAGACTGGGTATATGAAGTGTGAGTTTTTGATGGTAAGAGATGGTAATCAAGACCCCGTGCATCTATTTGGTCAAGAGGTACCCAAGAAAGATGTTTTTAGATACTTGGGATCAATTTTGCAAAAAGATGCATCGATTGATGAGGATGTAAATCAAAGAATCAAAGCAAGGTGGATGAAATGGCAAATTGCATCTGGATTTTTGTGACAGCAAAATTTTCCTTAAGATAAAAGGAAAATTCTATAGAATAATTATAAAACCTGCAATTATATGGAGTTGAATGTTTACCAGCACATAGGCAACATGAGCATATTCGACGAAAGGTGAATGTGTGATTATATAAAGATGGATAAGATAAGAAATGAAGATATTCGACGAAAGGTAGCAGTAATACCGGTGAATAAAAAGATGAAGGAGCATAGATTGAGGTGGTTTGGACACATAATAAGATGGCCCTTGGATGCTCCCGTAAGAACAAGAGTTTGTTAACAAGAGCTCGACACAAAAATAGGTAGACCAAAACTTACCTAGGAAAAGGTAGTTAAGCAAGACTTAATGGAATGAGATATAGATTGACAGAAAGTGTGTCTTAGGACGGAATGGAGAAAAACTATAAGCTTGGTGAAGGATTAGATCCGTTGTTAGCTCTATGTTCCAGATGATTCCTTTTTAGTTTTTTTCCTCTTCATCTCCCCCCTCCTTCCCCCTTCTTTGCTTTACCTTCTTTTTTTATTTTTCCAAACTCCTTGTATCTATTATTCGGTTCATCTACCACCAATCCCAATTAGCTTGGGTTAAATGTGTTGTTGATGTTGAAGTTGATTTTTCTAATTTAATTCAAATTTATTTTTCTAAAAAATTGATTTTTTTGTTGAATTTTCTTTTTATTTTTTTTTATATTTTATTTTAGGTGGATTGGTGGGCCAACCCATTTAACCCACAACTCATGGTGGATCGGGCGAGACTGCTTATTACTGGAATCAACTTTAGGTGAGTTGGATTGGGTTGGCCCGTTTAAGAGATCGATCGAGGTGGGTTGGGTCCAACGGGCCGAACCAACCCATTTTGACAGCTCTATTGTAAAGTGACGGTTAACCAAACTTTTATCAGCTCTATTTAAGTCATATCTTTAGTTGATGTGAGATTAAACCATCACCTTTCAGGCTGCAATTAATGCAGTCCCAAAAGAGGCCACATCTCAGTTTATTGATTTTCATCATTTCTTCTCCCTCTATCTGAAACTATATAACTTCAACACGGTATCATAGCAATAACATCATCCCTCCACAACCTACAGTCTACAATTTCATAGTCATGATCCTAAAAATATGAAATTGTTCAGTTATCAATAAATTTCCCCTTAATTCCAAGAAGTCCTCTTTTATTTGTGTTGTATCCTTATTCCGACAAGTTCAAATCTCCCTTTTTTGCCACTACAGTTGATGCTTTGCTGTGGTCTTCGTCCAGATTTGGGCTCAAATCCCCAATTTCAGACCTCTTGTTGGGTGTGTATTCTCCAGCAAATTCATCCTTTTGTTTTACTCCACAACATCCACTGCCTCACATGGATTTTTGGCTGCACCCCAAAGTTTTTGCTTTACTGTTCAGCGCTCACTGATTTTGTTGACCAAGTTTGGTCTTTGAATCTCTCTTGAAAAATCCACTTGTGGCTGCTGCTGCCTTATTTTTTGTTTGTTATGCCCCTCTCATTTTGATTGCTTGGGAACTGTGGATTGCTTCCTATTTTCTTGTTTGCAACTGCACTTGGTTTGTTGAGCTCCTTCTCTTGTTTGGTTGATGTGCATGGTTAGTTGTCCCCCCCCCCCCCCCCCTTTTGTTTCTCACAGGTATCTTCCTTCGGAAGCAATCTTGTTCAGGTACAGCCACACACTAAATGTGGACACCTCTCACAGCAGGAATTTGAACCTTGGTTCAGTGGTGTGACGGACACGCCCCTTCCCTAAACCCAACCCACGTTGGTTAGTTGTGTCCCTCTAGTTGCTTGGTGGTTGTACTCAATTTCTAGATTGCTCTAGCCCTAGCCTTTAGGTTTAGGGCTAGTTTGTTTTCCATAGAGAAAAAAGATTATGTGTAATAAGCTTAATGCTGGTTAAGCTTTAAAATGAGGGAGAGTGTTAGAATGTATGAAAATATATTATCATATCTTAGATTATCCATTAGGATTCATTTTTCTATTTTCTCTTTCTCTTATCATGATTTGTTTCACTAATTAGCTAGATTATTAGCATAGAGAAGGGTTAGTACAATGTGTTATACACACATACATATAACAAATGAAACAATAAATTATAATGCATCTCAGTCAATAACAATTCAACTTTTGATTATCTTTTATCTCTTTTTCTCCATCAATAACTTAAACCAAATGCTTCATTTTAGAACATGTCCACTCATAACTCAACAAAATAAACAACTACTCTTTTATTCTCGGGTACATGTGTGTCTAATCTCAAATAGAATTAATAAACAGCTCATGGGAAAAAAAAAGTCACTGGGATTTAAGCTATTGAATCCTTTTAAAGCTGCTTGACACTCAAAAAGCAAAGCAGTAGAAGATATTTAATGTGATGGCAATCAACCTAAACAGCAAAAATCAAAGCAACAAATGTATCATAAGGGCTACAATAAACACCTCAGAAACTAAAAAATCTAAACAGAAGAAAAATTAAATGTACTGGTGCTAAAGTATTGAAAAAGAAACAGATAATAAATCTATATTATGAATTGAATAGGAAATTTTTTACATTTTCAATTTTCTGAGTATTGGCTAGTTTCCGTAATTCAGATGCCTCCTCCTGCAGCAAGGCTAGTGCTTCAGATGTTTTTGTCAACTCCTGAATAGTTTCGGACTGGAGAACAACCTAAACAACAAGAAACATCTAAGATTGTAAACAATGAAAAGAAATTGAAATAAGCAAAGATAAAGCAATGTTATATCCAACAACTTCAGAAATCGCTTAGAAAAAACATATTCACATCCTCAAAGATTAATAACTCAGACAACAATGAATGAATTTCAGCATTATTAGAGTATTCTTACTCCATGGTTTTGACTTTTACTTACTGTTAGTGAGCTGTCAGTTTACTGACAGTCACCAGTCACCAGCTGTAAGGTAATTATAGTTACTAACGGTAGTTAGTAACTGTCAGGGTTAGTTTACAGTTGAGACTCTCTATATATAGAGATAACACTGTTGGTTGTAACTTTGTCTAATCTTTCCAGATCAATGATAAAAACATTTTACTTTCTCTCAAATTTCATAAGCATATTAAGCAGCCAAATTATCAATTTATTTGACATAAGAAATTTTATTTGATAAACAAAGTGATGTAGGAATTCAAAAGGTCACAGTAAAATATATGCTCAACAAAGACAGTGATATAGGAATGCATTAAGTAGTCTGTCCCAGATAATGACGTTAAGCAGCAGATCCCAAAAATGGGATAGTGGGATGGCCGCTATTTTAACTATATATTATATAATTCTTATTATTATATTCATTTTATTAAATTATTACATTTTTATTTAGATATCTTTTATTAATATATAATAATGTACCACCTTCATTGAACCGCTCCACTGCCATCACGGCCGCTCAGGCCATTATTAACTACTATGGACAACACAAAAATAAAAAACATAAAAGACAAATAAAAGGAACTCCTAAAAAACTGAGTGATAATAACTCTCACAATCAATGAACAAAAACCAACATCAAATTAAATATTTTGCAGTTAGTTGAATCTAAATATTATAATATCAGTCAAATCAATATGTTAAAATCAGATTGGTCAAAAATCAGATGGCCAAGCAAATTCATCATGCAACTAGATTCATACAACAGTTTAATCAAGTAAGCATATTTTAAGAAACATGTACCTGTCTTTCATAATTGGTTTGAGTTGCCCGCCATTTCTGATGCTCCCTGTCCAGGTTTTCTTTTAAGCCTGAGATCTGAATTTCCATTGCTGAAATTTGAGAACTACACGCACAAAAAAAATGTAAGAGATGTGAGAAACCAAACTAGCAGTAAATTTAACAGTGCAGCACCATGATACAACTTACGATTTGGTTAAAATTTCTTCTTTAAGATTTGTGATTTCAACCATAGCAGATGAAAGAGCCTCTTCCTTTCCCACAGTTTCAGAAGCAACTTCTTCATATTTCAAAGAAGATTCATTTTCAATCTCCAACATCTTCTCTCTAAGTGAGTTAAGTTCAGATTCCAGAACTTTCTTTCCATTGTCAGCCTATTTTGTTTACAAGACAAACAAAATACATTAAGTACAATATCAAAATTGACTGGAAAACATATTTGAAGATTCAATATGCTAGAATACCTCTGTTTTAAACTTCTCATGCGCCTTTTCTATCTCTTTCAATGCATCTTCATTCACTTCAGCAATGCTCTTATACTTCATTGTAAAATTTAAACACCGGCTAACAGTTAGTTTAATTTACAAATAAAATATAATTTGTTTGAAAAATAATAATAACCTGTAGCATGTGAGCTTTGTTGGCATGTGCTTCCTCTTTCCACTTTTCAATCTCGTCTTTTGCCTTTTGTAATTCAGTAACAACCTAGATTAAGTTGAGGGTGGGATGTCAAACACAATCACAAGTATAGTGTGAAGAAATCTAATTATTGCAGAGTAAATTAAACAGAAAACAAAGTAGAAGGAGAGCTCATGCAAATCTCTTCTTGCACAACTCGTATCAGATATTAGAGACAGTGGAACATTGTAGCTGTTTTAGTTATAGTTAATAACATTGTTTAGGTTCTTTCTCTTAAATTGATCACCACTGTAGAGTCTTCACCCACTGTTTAAGAAAATCCTTTTCAAAAAACCTGTTTTTTCTCTGCACATAGCATGGAACCTCCAGGCAATGGGGTACGTAGTTTTTTTTTTCTCACTGTCCAAACAGTGCAGTAATTCTTATCACGTAGCAGTGGTACATTTTATTTGATTTATTTGCTTTATCTTAGAACGCATTCCCTTCTACACTGTGCATCGGCTACATGTATCAAGTGATGCCACTGCATTCTGTCCAAAAAGAAATCTTCCAAGAGATCATTTAGATCTTAATCCTTTCCTTGGGTTCACTTTAAGTCTTTTGTGGCCCACTCCTAGTTATTGGAGTACAACTTATAAACTCTTATAACACCTCTATTGCTAAAGTCTCACCTGTCCAAATCATTCAAGGTGCAATTATACCATCTTAATAGGTACAATTCCAACTTCCATTTAAGTCTCTCTTACAGTCATTCCAGACCTTGCAAAGGGTTTACCATCCATAGTTTTAAAATGACTCATGAGAACTCTAATTCAATTTGTGACATTGAAACTGGAATTCTTTTCCATCAAAAGACAAATCTAGCCAGCAAGAAACAGGATGTTATTATGAAGTGACAAACCAATTTTAATTTTAGAATACACAAATTATTGGAAATGAAAAATTACTCCATCATATATTACACCAAATGCATCAAAGGAGGGCAATGAGATTGGGAACAATTCTAACTGATCATCGAATAGTCAATTTTGCACACCCCCCCCCCCCCTTTTCTAAAAACACATCTTTTCTGGGGGCAATACAAGAGTCCCCACACAAGGTCTAGTCATTAACCCATACTGTTTACTTAACTGACTACTGTGCACACTTCAATAATCTCAACAGATTGGTATATTTCATATTTTTCATAATATTCAAGAAAATGCATAAGAATAAAGTGAAATTGATATATAAAAATGTATGCCCACCTCATCACTTGATAAAGTGGAAGATCCACTCACTCCACCTATTTCGACAAGCTACATTAAATAATACAGTAAGTTAGAATTAAGAGCATAAATATTATGAGTGCATGGAAGCAAATTTACTAAAATTGGACTTCCATATAATGGATGTAAAACACTTAACTTTCCAGCAGTTATATAACACATCATGAATCTATCCGTAATTAACAAGATACTTGACCATAAGGAGTGGCTTGTAGATACTATTAGTAAATCATAGAGAAGCAGATGGATTAGAGTTTTAATATTGGTAAGAATAGCCCCTGCATTTGCATGGGTAAGGCTGCATACATTACTCTCCCCAGACCTCAGGGAACAGTCTCGTGTACAAGGTTGCCCTTTTTACTGCTATGTGTAGCTTGACAAGCAAGCTGTCAGCCTAGCTAGCAATCAGTTTCAATCATTAGATTTCAGTTAGGAATCCGAGTAATGATACCAACTATGAATGCTAAAGAACCTGTTAGAAGTTCAGTCAATTCATTCAGATACACAGAATAGAAAATTATAAATCATATTGTAAACTTTTAATTAACTTTCTCCTGCGTCTCTTGGATTCTTGGTCATTCTTGATTTCTATCACATCCAATAAATTTATTCTTTAAATGAAAAATAGGACCCTTAAAATGCCCACAAACATTTTTACTTGGAAAATGGAAATGATATTCAAATGAAAGTTCTACACACTAAAACATAGAGTGTTAACCCCAATAGTTCTCAAAGAGAAACCATCAGTATCACTTCACAAGTTAACAAAACCAATCACAGAAACATACCTTGTCATCTGTGGAACCCATCTTTCTTTGAAGACCAGAGAGTTTTGCCTGTGTATAGAGCTTAAAGTTAATCTTTACCATTTGTGAAGACTTAGAGAAGAATAAGGTATACAAAAGAGAGCAAACAAAAACACATACCTCAGCAACAGCAGCCCTTGATTCAGCAGATGCAACTGCATGCAATGCATTAGCTAACTCTTTGCTCATATCCTCAACCTGTCTCAAAGAATTTTTTAGGGTTTGGTCCCGATCTGATGTGAATCTCCGCACATTTTCCCGCTCTTCATTTAACTCTTGCTTGGCCTCAGCCCATTCCCTCTGAAAAGTGAGAATTTATGATAAACATAACAAAACATCATGAAAAACACTGTTAGAAAATAGGTTATTATATCCCTATTGTACTAGGCTACAGTTCTTTTTGATTTTTTGTATCTGCTTTGTTCTGAGTTTTCTGTAAAACCTTCCTTTGTAAGCTAAGTTTAATATATATATATATATATATATATATATATATATATAAGAGAAGCTGAGTGTGGAGAAAACACTTAAGCATTTCATCCAAAAATATCTCTCATTATATTCAAGTTGGTAACAAAGTTCTTATAAAGGAAACATGGTGGTGGAATGGAGAGATGCAGGAGGCAATTAAACAGAAGAAGGAATACTTTAGATCTTTGCATAAAAGTCCCAATGAAGAAAACCTGCAAAAGTTTAGAGTAGCGAGAAAAAATGCAAAGAAAGCAGTACGGGAAGCTAGAGACAAGATTTTTGACGATTTGTATAAAAATCTTGAGAGCAAGGATGGTGAAAAAGATATATACAAAATTCAAAAATGAGGGATAAGAAAAATAAAGACCTTACTCAAGTTAGATGCATCAAGGATGAAAATCGAACTCTTTTAGTAAGAGATGAAAATGTAAATGAAAGATGACTAAACTACTTTAACAAACTTTTTAATGGGGAAAGCGATAAAAGTGAGGTGGACTTAGAGCACGCTTTTGATGATTTAAATATAAGATTTGTGCAAAGAACTAATACATAAGTTAAGGAGACTTTAAAGAGGATGAAGAATAATAAAGCTTTGAGACCCGATGACGTCCTTATTGAAGTGTGGAGTAGGCCAGGAGATGTGGCAATAAAATGTTTAACCAATCTTTTCAATAAGATTCTTCAAACAAATAAGATGTCTAATGTCTGGAGGAAAAGTATGTTTATGCCTATTTACAAAAACAAGGGAGATATCCAGAATTGTTCTAACTATAAAGGCATTAAGCTCATGAGTCATACTATGAAGTTGTGGGAGAGAGTTATTGAACATCGCTTGAGGAAGGAGACCAAGGTTTTTATAAATCAATTTGAATTTATACCAGAAAGATGTACCATGAAAGCTATGTTCTTGATGCGACAATTAATGGAAAGATATCGAGAAAAGAAGAAAGATTTACATATGGTATTCATAGATCTTTAGAAAGCATACGATAGGATCCCAAGAAAAGTCTTATAGTGGATTCTTGAGAAGAAAAAAGTATCATTAATATATGTTAATGCAATCAAAGATATGTATGATGTGACTACCACATGTGTGAAAGCTGGTAATGAAACATCAAGGGATTTTCCTATCACGGTAGGTGTACACCAAGGTTCGGCTCTTAGTACTTATCTCTTTGCCTTAGTGATGTATCAACTATCAAAAGATATTTAAGAGGAAGTGTCGTGGTGTATGCTTTTTGCAGATGATATTGTGCTTATTAATGAGACCAAAGACGGTATTAATAGGAAACTTAAATTGTGGAGAAACACTTTGGAGTCTAAAGGATTCACGATAAATTAGAGCAAGATTGAGTGTATAAAGTGAGTTTTTGCTGGGAAGAGATGGTGATCAAGACCATGTGCATCTACTTCGTCAAGAGATACTCAAAAAAGATGTTTTTAGATACTTGGGATCAATTTTGCAAAAAAGTGGAGAGATTGATGAGGATGTAAATCATAGAATAGGATCAGGGTAGCTGAAATACCAGAGTGCATCTGGGTTTTTGTGTGACCACAAAATTTCTGTTAAGTTAAAAGGAAAATTCTATAGAACATTTGTAAGACCTGCAGTATTATATGGAGCTGAGTGTTGACCAGCACATAGACAAAATGAACATAAAATAAGGGTAGCAGAAATAAGAATATTAAGGTGGATGTGTGGTCATACGAAGATGGGTAAGATAAGAAATGAAGATATTCGACGAAAGGTAGCAGTAATATCGTTGAGTGAAAAGATGAGGGAGCATAGATTGACGTGATTTGGGCACGTAATGAGACGGCCTCTGGATGCTCCTGTAAGAATAAGAGTTTGTTACCAAGAGCTTGTCACAAAGAGAGGTAGAGGTAGACCGAAACTTACCTAAGAAAAGGTAATTAAACAAGATTTAATGGAGTGGGATATAGATTGGCGGAAGGTATGTCTTAGGACGGAATGGAGAAAAGTTATAAACTTGGTTGAGGGTTAGACCCGTCATTATCTCTATGTTTCAGATTGGTCCCTTTTTAGCTCCTTTCCTCTTCATTTTTCCCTCCATCTTTCACCCTTCTTTTCTTTTATCTTATTTTTCTTTTCTTTAGTCTTCTTTCTTCCTTCCTTTCTTTTTTTTTTTTCAACTTTTTCGCAACTGTCATTGGGTTCATCTATCACCGACCTCAATTAACTTGGGTTAAAGATGTTGTTGATGTTGATACTCAAGTTGGTATTAGAGCTGGAACAATCCTGCTCTGCATGATTATCATCAACACCATCATTCGCTACCGCTGGCCGCCGTACACTGCGGCCACCAGCAAAATTTCAGGCAAACCCAAGGTTCAGTGCGCCTCAATGAGCATGACCTAACCCTGCAAATCGCACAGCCAAAAAGGCCTCCACGCGCCACTTGTCCAGAACCCTCTTCTTGGCTCGTAAAGTCCACGCCCGGCCCTCTACCGGTTGGAAACTTGCTGCAACAATACAAAACAACTTGCGGATCTCCCTGGACCTAGATCTGGTCCTGGATCTTCATTATCTCTCATTAGTAGTGTTGGGTTCTCAAGTTGGAACCTTTCGTGAAGGTTCTATTTGGGGAGTTCAACATCTTGGTTTACGCAGCTCCTCCTTGTTATAAGATGGCCTCTACAATCTCTTCTACAACTTCTTTTGTTGGTCTCATGGTTTGCTTCTCTGGGACACCTGTCATAACCTCGGAGTGGTTAAGAAAAAAGTGAAGAGGGGAAGGAAGGGTGGGAGGGAGAGGCCGTGGGTTCGAATCCCTCCACTAACATTTAACAACTAACATTGGCCGATAAAAAAAAAACCTCAGAGAAGCTGAGTGGTAGTAACTTGTCCTGGTCTGCATATGTGGAACTTAGGTTCCTTGGCCAAGGGCATCATGACCACTTGGAGAAAGAGTTCACTAAAGCACCAGCAGAAAGTTAGGAACAATGGAAAGGCTTGACTTCCAGCTTTGTGGCTTGTTGTGGCAATCTGTGGAGCCAAATATCTTAGGAACCTTGAGGTGCTTCAAAACTTGTTGCTCTTTTTGGAAAAAGGCCAAAAGATCTATGCCAATGACATTCAGAGATTTTATGATGCAGCTGCCAAGTTGATATCTTATAAGCAAACAGATCATGATATGACCTTGTTTGTTGCTCAAATTCAATCTGCAGTTAAAGAACTAAATATGCTCTTAGATGCTGACTCAATGGAGGAAATGAAAAGGAAGCATGATAATTTGTACATGGTGCTGGCCTTACGTGCCATGAGTCCAGATTTTGATCATATTCGTGATCAAATTCTGACTGGTCAAGAAGTTCCTTCAATGGATAGCCCGATGACACGTCTTCTTTATGTTCCCATCCCAAGATTGGAAACTCGCTTGAGCATTCTGAATCTTCAGCAATGGTGTCTCCTAGAGGAAGAGGGGGTCGTGGAGGACCTGGTGGTGGTGGTGGTAGAAACACAAATTCATACCTTCGATGCTCACATTGCAAGAAGCAAGGCCACACCCAAGACAAATGCTACTACATAATTGGCTGGCCTGATAAAACAGCAAATGTCACCAAATCAGAAACACTTGATCCTAAGTTTTCTGAAGAGGAGTATCAATAATACATTGATTGAAGTCCAACATTCAAGCTCAATCCTATTCAGGATTGAGTAATTCAACAGCTTGCATTTCTCAGTCTGTGGATAGTCAAAGTCCATGGGTAATTGATTCAGGTGCTTTTGATCATATTTAGTCAAAGTCCATGGGTAATTGATTCAGGTGCTTTTGATCATATTTCTGGTAATGACTCTCTATGTCTCCTCCAAAATTTCCTCATCTGATCACCCTAGCATATGGCACCAAAGTCACCTCTAATGGAGTCGGCAAAGTCTCGATTTCTTCTTTAAACTTGGATCCAGTTCTTTTTGTTCCTAATTGTCCTTTCAACTTAGTTTCTCTTAGTTGATGGACAAAATCATTAAATTGTTCTGTAACATTTGATGTTGATTCCTTTGTCATACAAGAGTGTGGTACGGGTTGGTTGATTGGTGTAGGACATGAATCTAGAGGTCTCTACTATCTTGAAACCACCTTGTCTATGTCTTGTTTTGCATCTCCATCTCCTAACTTTTGCATGATCACTTAGGTCATCCACATTTGTCAAAGTTGAAGAAAATGGTTCCTAATCTCAGCAAGTTTCAAGTCTTAGAGTGTCAGTCATGTCAATTAGGAAAACATGTTAGGTCCACTTTTCCGAAGAGAACTAAAACAAGACGTAACTTTGCTTTTTCCACTATTCACTCTAATATTTGGGGTCCAAGCCGTGTCACATCTTTTGGTTTCAGATATTTTGTTACCTTCATTGATGAATACTCCAGATGTACTTGGGTTTATTTAATGAAAGATCGATCTAAACTTTTACCTATATTCATGTCTTTCTTTAATGAAATTAAGACCCAGTTTGGAAAAGTAATTAAGATTCTCATGAGTGATAATGCCAAAGAATATTTCTCCCCTAATCTCTCCATTTTTTACCACACAAGGCATTTTACATCACTCCACATGTCCTCCCACACCACAGCAAAATGGTGTAGCAAAAAGAAAAAATAGACACTTAGTTGAAATTGCACGTCCTCATTGTTTGGTGCAAATGTTCTTGATCATCATTGCGGTGATGCCATCCTTACTGCCTGTTTTTTAATTAATAGAATGTCATCTTCATCTCTTGAGAATAAAATTCCTTACTTGGTTCTCTTTCCAAATGAACCCTTATTTCATGTCTCTCCTCGTATTTTTTATTCATGATGTTTCTCTAGGTCGGGACAAGCTATCTGAAAGGGCCATTATATATGTTTTTCTTGGCTACTCCTGTCTACAAAAAGGGTACCGTTGCTACTCACTAGACAGTACTACATGTTTGCAGATGTCACTTTCTTTGAAGAAACTCCCTTTTTCTCTTCTTCGATGCAAGATTTCAATTCTGTCCAACAAGTTTTACCTGTCCCATCCCTTGATCCACTATTGTCTCTAGTTCATGAAATCCCTATTATAGACACAAGTCAAGCCACCTCTCCAACAATCCCATCCAACCCTTCTTCATCACCTCACACCACTTCATCCCTTACACTACTCACCAGTATGAGACACAGAGAGAGTTATCTAGTCCTATGTCACATGGAGAGTCCTCTGCTTCGTGTCTGTCACCTTCAGCTATCCGTACAACGATTCCAACTGATGACGACTCTAGGTGGCCAATTGCTCTTAGGAAAGGTATTCGATTTCAAGAAATTCCCATCATATTTATAATTGTTTGAGTTATAAATATGATGGGAAACTCATTTATCTTACAATCACTAGACCTGACATCTCTTTTGCAGTTGGGGTAGTTAGTCAATTTATGCAGGCTCCCCACTGATCATTGGAATGCTGTAATTCGCATTCTTAGGTACATTAAAAGGGCTCAAGATAGGGATTGTTGTATGAAGACAGGGGAAATGCCCATGTTACTGGGTATTGTGATGCTGACTGGGCAGGCTCTCCTATAGACAGGTGCTCTACTACTGGATATTGTGTATTCATAGGAGGAAATCTGATTTCTTGGAAAAGCAAGAAACAAAATGGTGTTGCTCGGTCTAGTGTAGAAGCTGAATATAGGGCCATGGCTTCAGCCACTTGTGAACTGATGTGGGTCAAACAACTCCTCCAAGAACTCAATTTTGAGAAGTTCAGCATATGCACTTCATATTGCTTCTAATCCAGTATTCCATGAAAGAACCAAACACGGAGAAATTGACTACCACTTTGTTCGAGGGAAGTTGTTGGCTAAGGAAATTAGTACTGAAACAATTAGCTCTAATGATCAAATTGCAGATATTTTGACCAAGTCATTGAGGGGACCTAGGATTCATTTTTTATGCTCCAAGCTTGGTGCATATGATTTATATGCTCCAGCTTGAGGAGGAATGTTAGAAAATAGGTTATTATATCCCTATTGCACTAGGCTATTGTTCTTCTTTTTGACTTTTAGTATCTGCTCTGTTCTGAGTTTTCTGTAAAAGCTTTCTTTGATATATATAAGAGAAGCTGAGTGTTGAGAAAACACTTAAGCCTTTCACCCAAAAATATCTCTCATTATATTCATGTACCACCAAATATGCACTAGTTAAGGAAACAAAATGTGATTAACCAATTAATATTAAGTATTTATAAGGAAACAATAGAACACACCTCCAATTTCTTTATATATTCTTCTTGCTTAACCCTTTCTGCAGCTCTTGCTTCCTACATTTTTCAAATAAAAAGGAGTCATATAGATAGAAATTTTATAGAAACACATAAGTAACACAAGTTGATGATAATAACCTACCTCTCGAGCTTCCTCAGTACTCTGTATGGTACTCAAACTAGCCTGCAATAGCAAGTGTAACTGTGTAAGAATATGCAATTTTAAGAAAATTGAAAAATAACAGCAATGCTGACCTGCAAACGCTGCACCCTTTCAGACAAACTGTGAACTTCATCAGATGCTCTTTTTTCAGCATTTGATATGATTTCCTTTTCTTGCTTTAAAACTGACAGCTGAAATAATGGTACGGGTCCATTAAAAAAAAAGGTACATCTCAGCTCAAAAGTTCATAAAACTACAAACAGCCCAATATTTATAATGAATAATTTATTAACCTCCATGGTAAGTTTCTGCGAAAGCTCCTCAGCAGCAATCAATGACTCAGTGCTTTCACGCAATTTTCGTTGGTAGTCAACAACCAGCTGAGAAAACTCGACATTTCTTTCTAAAATGCCTTTTGCTTCAGTTTTCTAAAATGTCATCCAAAAATTCATAAATTATTACAACACAGATATACAAGGACAAAGCACTTAATATTATGGACAAGGAATTGCCTGATGTTCAAATTCTTTCATAATGTCATTAAGTTTCTCTCTAGCAAAATTTGCTTCAAGTGCACTCTTGTCACGTTCTGATCGTAATACAATAATCTCACTCCTGAAGACACAAAATTTCAGATTTAGAAACCATACATTACATGATATACAAAAAGCACGTAGGTATCTGTAAAAGGATCATGCAAAAAATTTAGTTATCCAAATATTATTTCTCTAATGAGCATTAAGATTACTTGGTTATAATTGCTTTAAAAAAATGAAAATAATATGAAGTAAAGAATAAAAAGGGAATATAGTTCCATGATCAAGTAAAAACTTCGTTAATTGTTACAAAGGATTAAAAATAAATAACTTGAAATTAGAAAAATCATTGTTGCATTTACTACAACTTAAACCAAACAACTTTTTGAGAGTTCTGAGATCTGTATTTACATTACTTCTCCATGGTTAGCAGATTAAAAATTACAAAAGCAGTTTATGTTATTTTATGTAACCAGTAATCAAGAAGGGGAGCCAAGGTGCAAGGTTGGAGTTGTCATCAAGTCAGGTAAGACAGCCTTGTCATACACACATATTGTGGATGGACCCTTCCCTAGACGCTGTATACAGCAGGAACTTTATAGTACCATGCTGCAGTTTAGTAGTCCATGTACCTTTTACTGTTAAATTCAGTAGATATGATTAGGTTGATTATTACAATTGTTAGAATGTTATTTCTGTTTTATGTTGCTGGGCCCTAAGCCCAACCCATTCATCTTAAAGTCTATATCCTTATATCATATATTGTGACCAATGAATGAAAAAGCAAGGAATTCACAATGTAGATCTTTAGTTTCTACAATAATCTTCTCTTTTCAGCCAATTAGAGACAATAAATTAATACACAACAGCAGATAAAAAAAAATAATAATAATAATAGTATTTATAAGAAATCCAGAATTACTAATAGCAACCATGTTTCTGAAAATATAGCAAATTTGAAACCTTACCTAGACTTTGCTAAATCATCCTCAAGGCATCTCACACGCTCAGCAGCTTTTTCCAGGGACTTCTTAGCAGCCTCCTACAATAATGAAAACAACACACAATACAAGTGTTAAATAAAGAACCTTTCATGAGAATTCACTAAATAATTAAAGCCTAAAGCTTATTGGAGATTTGGTTCATTATATGATGTCAAAGCAGAAAGAAAATTAATGGGCTACAACACAATAATGTCAAAGCAATATAACATGATTTGATGTCAAGCAGTATAACACGATTAGGTAATAATTTTAGATCAAGTAATGACCAAACCAGCTTTACATAATTAACACAACCTTATATTCTTCACAATATAAAAGTGTAATTTCAGCACAAGGAATTAGAGACCTATGCATTCTGCACACTTCAAGCCCAAAGGGCTATTGCATAAAAGGGCACATAAAACCATTCATAATTTTCTTGAACCTTGACAGGAAGTATGAGATTAGAAGTATTTTTCTCAAAAGTGTCCCAACACTATCTTTACCTGTGAACTTTCAATTGAAGTCTTAAGGTTGTTTCTTCCAACTGCCGCAACAGCTGAAAATTCCAGAATCAATAAAATATAAGATGTCAACAGTGTATAAGGGGCAGACACTTGTCTGACAATAATCAAACAAAGAACCAACGCTAATCTGCATTAGCTTACAGATCTAAAGATCCATTAAGAAATCATTATTAAATCCATATCAGCATTTTTCACAATATAACCAAAAAAAAAAAAAATACTTATGGAAACAAGCACAACCAATCAACAACATTATCTTTATCCCACTAGGTAAGGTGGCTACATGGACTACACAATGCCATTACACTCAATTATAAACAAAATTCTAACTCCGCCAGTGGTCTCATTAGCTGGTGTCAAGCCCATGGTAAAGCATGCTTGTGCAAGGTCCCCAGCCAACCTAAAACTAGCCGAAAGCCCAAACATGGATCACATGAGGACAACAAATTGAGCAAGCAAAAAACTAAATCAATGTACTTGCATTACACACATTTCTCTTCCAACAAGCAAGCATAACCAACATCCAAAGATACAAAGAATTGACCAGTAATTTAAGGCAGAACCCGTAAGCATTTTATTATAACCACGCACACAAAAAAGACACAGGAGGAATCATACATCATAATTCATTAATGTTCTTTCTTCTTTGGCAAGACTTTATATCCAAGTGACCAGGATTATCTCCAAAATTTGAACCCAGAAGGCATTTTAAAGTTTTAATGCTTTTTTGCTGAAGTATGTATTCATGCCTGAGTACTCTTTCATTGGATTATTAAAAAGAAAAATTCTCACAGAAAGTCCATACCATATCAATGATAAAGTATATTTATTAATTCGATTTCAATATGATCATAAGCTATTTTTTTCTTGTTTTATACTGGCAATCTTTTATACCATACAAAATATACAATTTTAAATACTTCCATTTTCTTTTATCTTACAAGGAAAAGGAATTCATTAAATTGTTGTGAGACCAGATAAGGTAGAGCAGCATTTTACTCCCTTCTCAATGTCTTACACAAAATGTCCAAGGGACCTCAAGTGGGATGAACAGACCTTTTGTTGCTATTTCTCAATTTCTACTTTATTTTTACTCAGATTTCTATGCTACCCAAATCTAACTTCTTCCAAAGTCTAACAATAGCCAACACTCAAACCCTTGTCAATCCTCCTCTTCAACTTTTCTTAAAACACAAAACCCTTGGTACGTCATAGCACCACAACATTTAAGCCTCCTGCTAATCATGGCAAAGCCTCTTGATGTTTACCTATATCCAATAACTCTTTGATACACCCATTTCCTAATTCTTGCCCATTAAATCCATAACTTTCTGTTGTCCCACATCATAATGCCTTCAAAGAAGAAATAAGTTAAACCTCAAGCTACGTCAGTCCAAGGGTCCATCTACAAGACCTCTCGGCATTGAAATACTGACAAGTATTAAAGGCAGCTAGTGTTAACATGAGTTGTAGAACTATTCTTAGAATAAGAAAACTTTAGCAATGAACAAGGGATGTTACATCACAAGAGCAAACAATATTAAAATAAACTAAAAAAACACATATATATATATATATCAAACAAGACCACCCTTTTAAATTTGTTTTTTTTTCCAGCAAAAATAAATTATATATATAAGAAAGCAGAGTACAAGCAGTACTGAAGTATAAACAACCAAGCTACAAGAGGTGCAGGCTTATGGCAACCTAATACTTGAAAACAAACAAGAATTAGATTGCCAAAGATCTGGCTGAAAACTAGGTTCTCACCCAAATGGGAGGGAAAAGAAAAAACTAATAGCTAAACCCTCCCCTGACTACAAAAGCCCTCCCTAATATTACTAGACCAATAATGAAAAGGAATGTCAAATCCTCTCCAAATTTTTTAGCCAAGTCCAGCAACAATGTTAATCCCTTTTAAATGCTATAGCCAAAACAATATGCAGTCTGGCTTTAGTTTGGTTTTCATTAAGATATCATGGGGTTCAAACATTGAAGCCTATGAAAAGCCCCAACTGCTAAAAATCTGTAAATAGACAAGGCATTTTAATCCTATCTTTTCCAAGGCTTTTCTGCCTAGTTTTGCATTCTATGAAATTTGAATGTATAATTACATTGGATGTGCCCTATCTCAACCTCATTGAAATAAGATGATTTTGCAAAATGTCTTTTCTATTGTGGTGTTTTTTTCGGTGGGGCATTCAAACCATCATGTTCATCTCAAACAACATAACTATTAACAGACTCTGAAAGCTCCTGTTCTCATTCAAAATTGATTGCACAGGGGGGGGGGGGGGGGGGGGGGGGGGGGGGGGGGGGGGGGCAGATTATAAGGAAATGCCAACAAATTAATATTTATGAAACCTGCAAGAGCTTCTGAGGAATGGGTATGAGATAAATGAAGATTATGCTCCTCCTCATACAACCTCTTATACATCGCAACCTACAAAAAGTAGACATCACAAGTACAAATTTATAGTCCTGAATAGTATGGTAACAAGGATTGTTAGTAACCGTGTAACACTGTTTGACAGACCTTTTTCAACACATGGTATTCACTCAACAATAAAAAGTAGGTTGGTATCATTTTTCATAATAACAAAAATAAAGCAAACAATATGACAATTATCAAAGAGGTGGAACATTATAAGTCAGAGCAATCTGATCAACAGTTAAAACCTGAGTCATTACAGTTACCATTCAATGGGTCTGGTGTTTTGATCCCCATGGGACCTGTTAAGGTAATTTCCTCCTATCTCAAACAAAACCCATGTCCCCTCCCCCGGGTCGCAGATCTTGAACTAAAAGCAAAAACATTATGTTATATAGACTTACAGATGCATGAAGCGCTTCAATCATGTGACCTTGCTCTTCTGCTCTCTGCAGAACAGCTGCAACTTTAGAAGCAGATTCTTCAGTATGTTTTTTGAGTTCCATTTCAAGCTTCTCCTACAATTTAACAGGACAAGAAAACCAAATAATTGATGTTGAGGGTCTTTGCAGGCTTATGTATAAAGATAGCAAAAGATTTTTTTCCCAACAAACCTTGAATTCCACTTCCTGATTTTCAATATGGGCAGAAATACTACGTACAAGGCTTCTAAGTTGAACATTCTGCTCAACTAGTCCATTAATGTCCTTGAAGGTCAACTACATCCCAAATTCCAAATGAACACATGTAACAATGAAACAGACAAGTTCAAGAAGAGACAAAATAAATCCAAAAACAGCTTACAAGGTGCTCTGATATGACATCTTCAGCTTCAGTCTCTCTACTTGTCCTTGAAGCAACATTTGAAGCATCATCAACAATATCATACCCCATTGAGCCACAACGAAGTTGTATGTCTCGGCATTCCTTCAGAAGTACTGTAACCTATAAAGAATCAATTGTCAATTAATAAGGAACCATAATCAAGGCAATGAAGATACAATCATGACCTTGATGAGTATAATACAGTTAGAAAAATTAAGGCCAACCAGTGAGAATTTTTTGGTAATAAAAGTACTTCTTAACAAGCTAAAAAGTGTTGGGTTCTAAATAAGCACAAGAAAACCATCATTTACTTGACACTTGTTAGAGATATAAATGGTATAGTTTACTTCTGTTAACACAAGATGTTAATCTATTTGAAGCTATCCGCTATGATTCCATTACAATGTTACATATAAAAAAAGTGTGTTTCTGTTTACCTGTTTTCGAAGGTCATCAGTTTCTTTCAGGACAAGATTATAATCCCGTTCACGCCTTTTCAGATCAGCCTGAAAGAGATACACCTAAGCAAATCCACATGTAAACAAAAATAAAGGTAATGAATCTGTATTTTATGTTTTAAACCTTTAGTTCCTGGATGGTTTTCTCTAAGTTGGAATTTTCATTCAGGGAGTTTTGCAATTTTTGGTTCATCAAGGAGTATGCATCAGCCATCTTGTCATGTTCCACTGCAAGCACACCATTATATCTATTTCAGTGAAAAACTAAAGCATCAATGATAAACAAACAATGCAACAATGACAATGCTAACATAGCTTTTCCTCTGCAGTGAAATAAAGCACAAGTGATTCCTGCTTGAAAAATCATCATAATGAAACATGAAAATTCACACAGCCAGTTTAAAATTAAAAACTGAATTATCAAATCCTTGTGAATTTTCCCCAAGCAGTGCAAAATGAAATCTTTAGATAACAAGACTACCACCACCATAATGACAATAAACAGGAGCAAGGAAAAAAATAGCAAACACCCACTATTGGTTCATTCATCACATTAGATATATAATCAAAGGAATGGCAGTACAATTGAGATGCAGATCTACATTCTGTTTTCTGGTTAAACTTTAAGGAGAGCAATGTAGGATTGGGATTTAATGGCTTTGTGTTCTCTAAGTTTACAGCAGCATATTAAATAAACACCCATTCAATTCAACACAAAGATATACCTCTTTCATCTAAAATTGCTTCTGCTTTCTGCTCTAACTCATACAGAACCTGAAGAAGTCAATAAAATAAAATTGCATCATCTTTAACATAATAGACACAAAACATGGGTGTGCATTGTTAAATTATACTGTTATGGAAATGGAAATCGAAAATATTGTAGTTAGTGACAAATAATGGTATAAACAAATCCCTGGAAAAAAAACTTCGTATTAAAATGAACATAGTTTGTCATTCATAAATGTTAGAATGTAGGTTTGGATACAACTCAACCCCAAAAGCTAGCTCAAGGGATGAGGGTTGTCCCTCACTTATATACTCTATCTTGGCACTATCTTTAGCCGATGTGGGACTTGGATTTTTCCCAATACACCCCCTCATGCCTAGCACTTTTGGGCTTGGTGCGTGGATAATATGGTGGATGGTCCGTTAATGGATCTAGGATAGACTCTGATACCATCTTAGATTCTTAGAATGTGAGTTTGGCCTAAATCAACCCCAAAAGCTAGCTCATAGGGTGAGGGTTGCCTCCAACTTATATACTCTATATTGGCCTTTTTCTAGCCAATGTGGGACTTGGAATTTTCCAATACACTCCCCTCACACTCAACACTTTTGTACTTGGTGCGTGGATATATGGTGGGTGGCCCGTTAATGGATCTAGGATAGGCTTTGATACCATGTTAGAATGTGGGTTTGGACCTAACTCAAACCCAAAAGTTAGCTCATAGGGTGAGGGTTGCCCCCCACTTATATACTTTATATTTGCCTTTTTCTAGCCAGTGTGAGACTTGGAATTTTCCAAAACACCCCCTCACACTCAACACTTTTGGGCTTGGTGCGTGGATAAAATGGTGGGTGGTCCGTTAATGAATCTAGGATAGACTCTGATACCATCTTAGATTCTTAGAATGTGAGTTTGGGTCTAACTCAACCCCAAAAACTCCCCACTTATATACTCTATATTGGCCTTTTTCTAGCCAATGTGGGACTTGGAATTTCCCAATACACCCCCTCACACTCAACACTTTTGGACTTGGTGAGTGAATGACATGGTGGGTGACCCATTTAAAAATGGATCTAGGATAGGCTCTGATACCATGTTAAAATGTGTGTTTGGACCTAACTCAACCCTAAAAGCTAGTTCAAGGGATGAGGGTTGTCCTTCACTTATATACTCTATCTTGGCACTATTTCTAACTGATGTGGAACTTGGATTTTTCCCAATAATAAAACATAACCTTTGAACTCAAGCATACCACAACACAGTTGTGGAGTAGAGTTGTAATAAATCAATTCATCTCCAAATCAAAGCAGATATATGCCAAAAGGGGAAAAAAAAAAAAGAACTAAATTATACTCTGGTAGGTGTGTCACAAACATTCATCAACCATTTTTAGCCAACCAAAGCAAGAGAAATAATAGTAAGAGTTGACACCATTACTTGGTCCTCCAAAAATAAAAAGTATCATTACTCATTAGTTTGATCCTCCATGGATAAATACATCAAATGGCCATTTCATGCAAACTCTTTTCATCAAATTGGATCTTTTTGGGAGACAAAATGGGTCTTGTTACATGCTTGCATACAAATGATATAATGGATAATAATCCATATCATTACAGCCAACCATTCCTTGATAATGCTTTTTGTTGTCCATTTTACAAATTAGTACCAGATAGACAAGACAAAACATTAAAGAAATAATTTGTCATATTAATCTTTTGAGGTTATACATAAAAAAGAGGCACCAGGTCAATCATACCCGTTGCAGTACTGCTTCTGACTCCTTCCTTCCCAATTGTTCGTGCCTCAATGCATCAACCACCTCTTGGTATTTTGCATACATTTTGGCCAACTTCAACAAATGGACATACATGGTAAGAAGATCTAATTGTGTAAATCAAATAAAAAATGGTGCCAGTATTAAAAGTAAAACTTTAATAACTCACACTCCACCCATCACGCAGAAGTGAAGCAGCCAATGCAGTTCCAGAAACTCCAACAGGAATTCTTGGGACTAGCAAGCTATTTTCCTCAACCATGCTATCGGCTTCAATTGATTCCATCCACCTTCAAGAACAAAACAAATTACTAAGAAAAAAATTATAGGAACATACAATGGCCTTTATGTTATCTCTTGATCATTGCCATGATTAGGTAATACATGAAAAAGGTTAGAAGGAAATTCAATAACATATGCGGATTTCACACAAAAATGTCAAAAATAAAAACTGCAATCATCTGACTACTGCCTGCAAGATAACATTCATCAATTGAGAATTAAAACTGATCACATATTACATTCATTAGTGTCATTGTATTACTGGACTTGGGCTTGTATTATTGCAAGCCTAGTAGTCATCCCAATTTCTTGTGTTTCAGCCAGCTGTTGTGTGATTTCTATTCTGTCCAGTGGTTTCTTTTGAAGCCACTGACATTCTTTTCAAACGTTTCTCTTCCTCCTCTTCTCTTCTCAGAAGGCATTTCTTTTCCTCCTGCTCTCTGCTCTGTTTAGACAGTGGGTAGTCATAAATTGCTTCTTTTCCTTTTGTTTATGCTGGGTTTGGATGGTTCAGTATCAGCTATTCATCTGAGTTTATCTCCCCTGACCCTCCCTAGTGATAGCTTCTAATTAAAATGGGTTGCATTTACTTTTCTTCTGTTTGATTGTTTGGCCAGGGGATTTCATTGTAATTCAATGACTGAGGTATCATGGTGTCCAAGGTTGTTAAGATCGCGAGTCACCTCGTAAAATCGTGCGACTTTACGATCCTTGCAGCGTCGGGCGATCTGGATCGCAGGTGAGATCGTTCGGGAGCAAGATCGGAGTGGGATCGCGAGTTTGATCGCGGGATCGTGGGATCTGCGATCCCGAACGATCCGAGCTTCCATGCAGCGCCGCGACTTCCACTGCTGT
>PYAF01000543.1:366664-401470 GCA_007407185.1 Glycine tomentella | reverse complement strand
CAAACATGAAAGAGAGAGAAAAAGAGAGAGAAGGAGAGAGGAATAAACAGTAACTGATTTGTTTTATTTCTGTAAAATGAACTTCTACTCTTTTACAAAGGCTGGCTTAAGATATTTATAGCCTCTTGATACAAATAGAAGGGATAACTGACAGCTGTACACTAAATACAGCTTAATACTAAAATACATGCTCTAATACTTCATATAAATATCTATTGTATCCCATCAGGTCAATAATACAATGTTTACTTTTTTTCATTCTCAAAAACCTATCACCATTTTCTGAATCTTAAGAAGGGAGGTGGGATTGATGACTACCTCAAATGCTACTTATTCTGTGATTGTGACTGGTCAGCCAATGTCTAGGTTTCAAGGACAGGTGGAGATTGGCAAGGAGACCAGCATTGCCTTTACTGTTCATGTTAGTTTTAATGTTTGCAAAGCCAAATAGTTAATGGAAGAACAAATCATGAAGCAGCTAGCCTAAAAAGCACTATAATAGAAACAATGAGACCTCCAAAATTTACTAAGTATTAGATTATTCTTACTCTAATACTAAGAAGTTAGAAATATGATTGTGTTTGACTTCTCTCCATTCCCTCCTTAAGGATTATATTTTCTATGGCATATGATTATGGAAAAGTACATTTTAGCCACATGCTAAAAATCTTAAATGTTGGTTTCCAGTTAAAAATCCCAAAATGGATGTTCTCACATAAGCAAGAAAATGTTGTTTCTCATGAAACAGAGCTTTAGAATTCATGTTTCTCTGATCAACATTTAAATTTACACAAAAAAACACACTACGTTCCAAGCATTGTAATGTTAACACCTATTTAAATTTACAATCAAGATTCTTCTTCCTTTCCATCAACTCTGTGTTTCCAATTGATTCCACTCACTAATATGCCACAAAAGTATAGTCAACAGCAATGAACCTATATCCAATGCCTAACCTATCTTAGAGCCATATCAAGAAAGAACATATAGATTTTTTTTGGGGATGAGGGATCATGCATGCCAAAGGTTGTCATAACACTCACAGTGGAGAGTTCAGCAGATAATTGTTCTTCGTTGGCTGCAGCAACATCTTTAGCAGAAATTAATTCCTGAAAAGGCATTAAAAAAATATCAATCAGGCAAGGTTCAAGATAAAAGAAATTCATGCATCACATTTCGAGATAATGTTCCAAGTTCAACCTCCTGCACAGATTTAAGCTTCATTTCAAGTTCCCTCACTCTATCCTTATTCCACTGTAGAGATTTAGAGCTTTCACCGAACTGTCTCTGCATCTGAAAGCATTGGCAACAGCTCGAATATCATTAAAGCAAAGAGAATAAAACAAATTATAATTCAAAACAAGAAAAGTTATTTTCAATTACAATATTAAACTAGCTTACATCTGCAAGCTTGGAAGTCATATCAGCTTCATATTCTGTGTGCTTTCTGCGCAGCTCAAAAACAATGTTAACTTTAGCATTCAACTCCTCGTTGAGCCAAGAATTCTGCCTCTCAACAATCTCTTTCTCCTGCTCACACAAATTACTCGGTTACTGTGAAAGGAACATTCAAGTTTTCACTCCAGATAAAGCAAGAAAAAGTCTACTCCACAATAAGAGCAATAAATGTTCAGACACATTTTTCCGTTTCAGACAACAGCAAATCAGACCAGCCCACTTGAAAATCTCCAAGCCATTTACGTTATATAATATATAATATGCCACAACTATGATCCATTCATAAATGAGTCATTTAAAACAGTCAGTCAGTGAAGGAATCCAGTACCACTAGTAATCTGCTAAGGCATAAAAACAAAAAGGAAAATCAAAGGAAAGAAGTTACAATAAAAGCAAACCATAAAGAAAAGACCTGTTCAAAGCGAGTGCAAGCAGCCCGGCACCGTGCCATTTCCGCCTCAACTTCACCCAACCGTGCCTCCTTATGAGCAGCATTTTCACTTAAACGAACCTTCAACAACACCATTGAAACATACAAGAGTATTACATTAACACAACAGAATACATCAGCACCGTTACAACAAAACACATACCAAGAATTTAAATTGAAGTCGCCATGGTTTCAAATTGGGGTTGTAGTTGCAGTTTCATTGCAAATTTGCAATCCTTAACATTGCAGGAAAATGCAGCCATCAGCCACAATAGCAGTCGCAGTTGAGTAAAAAAAAACCTTTACATTGCAGCCACAATTGCGGTTGCAGACCACAATTTAAAACCATGGCAGTTTCAAGAGCCGCTGCCGTGTTCCTTGATAGTGGGAAATTGCAAACAAATGTGTGGCCAATATGGCCACCATAGTGGTGGCAGACACTCCAAAAACCTTGACATTGCCACCGCAAACGGTGGACTGTTTTTTAAAACCTTGCTAACACCAAAAACCAAAAGGCAGAGAAACTCACAATCTTATCAAGATAACTCTTCATGGTTGCATTCTTCTCACTTAGCTCCAAATCCTTCTGCTCGTTCAACTCAAGCAACTGCCTCTTCGACTTGTGCAACTCCGCCACCTCCGTCCTCAACCGCTCTATCTCCCTATCTTTCTCGACCTAACAAAACAAAAATTCAAAAAAATCAAAAAATTACATAGTCACAACCAGTAAAGCAAAAACACCAATTATAATAACAATATCATCGAGCAAATGAAAGAAACGTTTCGTCTAAACGATTCGTACCAATTGCAATTGGATTCGATGGTTCTGCGATTGCACCTCGGCGATTTCGCAGAGCCGCTGATCGAGAGAGGATTGAAGTTCTGCGACGTTCGACTCGAGTTTGGAGAACTCGGCGGTGAGGGAGAGGTACTTCTGCTCGATGAGGGAGCAGTTCTGCTCGGCGTTAATGTCGGCGGCGTCAGCCTTGGCGCGGACGGTGTCAAGCTCGTGGAGGAGACCGCGGATGAAGGCGTCGGCCTTCGCGGCCACGGCGGCGCCGTCGCCGGAGCACCGCGCGAACTCCTCGTCGGAGAGGAAGAGAGGCATCGCGTGTGCCCTAATAGGAGAGAGTTCGAAAGGGATAGTGAAAGCAAAAAGGAAGAAAGAGAGAGTAAAAGGGAAATGGAAAAGAGGGAAGGAAGGAAGAGAGAAATTTGAAGAGGAAACGTATAATAATAGATAGAAGTGAAAATCGATAGTTTTGTTTGTGGATTCCTAGGATGTTTTATGCAATGGGCTGGCATCGGGGATTTTATATATGTATTTTTTAATTATTTTTTTCAGATTTTATATTAGAAAATAAATAAATCATGCAGTATATGTATTCAAATTCAATCACAAATATGTACCAAAATATAGATGTGATGTAAAAAAAAAAAAATCAACCACAAATTATTATGAAAATAACTTCGTAGAATTTTATAATGAAAACTTTAAAAGTTATATCAATTAAAAAATGTTAACTTTTTTAAAAACTTTATCAATTATGTATCAATAATCATGATTTTAATTAAAATTATATTAAAAGTTAAATTAATTATATATGTTTTGAAATGTAAAAATATATTTTTATCTTTAAAGATTTGAATGAAAAAGAATAAATAATATATGCATAAATATTAAAAATTGTCATAATTTGTTTTTTAATCAAATATTATGAGTGTCCCTAATCCATTAATCTTGCTTACAATACATGAATGTCATTGGTCCAAAAAAAAATTTATACACAATGGAAATCGAATACAAATTATATTATTAAATAAATTATTCTCACTCATGTGAACGCAATGTGATCTTACATCACCATACCAACTCTTAGGGTTACTTTGATTTAAAATAATAAGATGAGATTATTAATTTTCTACTAATTCCTTTAAAATTCATATTCATTCACTATTTAGCTATTATATTTACTATTTAATAAACCAATGACTTATATAACATGTGGCATATTTTTATTACCTTTTTCCATCTATTTTTTATTTCACACCCCACCTATTTCATTTCTAGTGATGAAGATGATTTAGCGAGTCTCTCGCTTTCAATGAATACTTACAGATAACATTATCAATTTGTGAATCTCCATTTTCGCTTTTATCTTTTAATGTTATATAATTCTTGCTAATAATGTATACCTCAAAAAGTATTGATTGAATGTAATTATTATTGTTTTCTTATAAATAAATAAAAAACAAAAACTCAGAATGTGGAGAAAGCAAACATGCTATGGAGATTGTACTAATAACATGATAAACAAAGACGGGAGAAGAGATGTCCGTAACACCTCAAATACTTTTTCTAAAAGTATTGTTTTAAAATCGTTTAATATATTTTGTGAAATACGTGTCATTAAATTTAGTTTCTATTTTTAAGTTGACAACATACCTCAAGCTTTTCTTCCTTTGGGAAAGGAAGGAACATGTCTGCATATATATTGCGCTTGATTAACGCATCTACGTATAATTAAACTGCTCATGAATAAAAGAAATTGTCAAAATGCATTCTCGATTTAAAAGTTATTTTGAAAGTTGTTGTCATTTTCCTTCCACCCTCACACAATGTTATAATAAAGTACAATTTATAAAGAATTAACTTGCACAAAATTAAATGATGATAAACTGAAAAAAAAAATATATGTAATCATACATACTGAGTATTAGTGACCCTTAAGATATAAACAATAGATGCATTAAAATAATTACAACTGTCAAGAAAGATAAAATATTTGTTGCCCCTCAAAATATTACATAGTATCACCAAAAGGATTAATATAACAAAATATCACGACACTAAGTATAAAAATCTTCTCACCCCATATATATATCAAAAAGGGAAAACAATCCTACACCCAAAGCAGTCACTATCCAAGACTCACAAACCACCTAGGGTGAAGTCACATCCTTATAAGGGTCGCTCTCATCTTCTGAGGAATCTCATTCCTCGTCAGGCAAACTCATCTCTTCCTCAGATATTGCTTCACCACAAACACCTCGATAGAAAGCAATCTCAAATGGCGTGAAATCTTTATCATCGATAAAATCTCCCACATCCTCATAGACTTCAACAGTCGTATCCTGACAGAAGGTAGATCTAGTGGTCCTCCCATTAGCATTATGCCCAAAGAAGTACTGGCTGAATCGAAGTGGGTTGTCTGGTCGCTTAAATCCCAAGTAGGCGTGGTAGGTGATAACATGGTTAATGTTGCACTGAGAAGTATGCTCACAAGGAACGTGATATGTAGCGTGTACCTCTATAGTGATCGATGGTATATATGGCTCACCTAACAACAAAAAGCGGCATAAAATGTAACCAAAGTGTGCATGGAGGCGTGCCTCTTCCTCCACCATATAATTGTAGCAGTTTCTATTGATCCATGTGAACATCCTCCGTGGATGCTCCATGACCTACTTCTGAAAAGTTGTTGGTTGTGGGGGTGAGTCCTTCGCTCCTCAAACGCCACAAACAATAAATAAACACCACAGTATACTATCTGAAAATAATAGGAATACCCACAATAACCAAGATGGGGGTGAATTGGTTAAAACCTTGGTATTTTAAAAACTAATTCAAAGAGTTCAGGATCTTTATTACTTTCAAAACCAAGAAATCAATTTACTCAATCAAATAGCTCAGCCCCGAGAATTCAATAGCTCAAAACAAAACTTGTTGGACAAGGCAAATGAATCAAGAATCAATGAATATGATGAGTATAGAGATAGAGAAGCAACACACAAGCAATTTATATTGGTTCACTTCACAACTTGAAGCTACATCCAGTTTTTTCTAATTCACCCTGAATTAGAGTTTCACTATTATAAATTTTTGTTCTTACATGCAATTACAACATCTCGCTTTATCAACCCTAGGTAAAGAATAGAAATCTAGAACCCTATTAGATTCTAAGAAACAAAGAACCAGATAACACTACTCTGTTCTTCACACTAGAGAACCCTTCTCTAGATACAAGCAAGAACTCACTTTACAATAGCAAACTTACACAGAAAATTAAAAAATGAAATTACAACCAGATTAAGGAGAGAGACAACCTGATGATCCAATGAATGTAATGCAGAATGAGATTACCAAATTAGGTTGATCATTAAAATACAATCAGAACATTCTTTCCTTAATCTTGAAATGGTTTCTTGCTCAAAGAATGATTCAAAGACACATGATTGATATGAAATAGAGCAAGAAGTAATTAAGCACTGAAAAACACTTTGAAAAGCTCAGAAGACTTGTGTGAGCTCAGAAATATGAATGGGTACAATCTCTCAAAGTTAGAAAACAAGTCAAGCCTTCAAACCTATTTATAACAGAATTTGTAACTAACTGTAACCGATTAAACGCGCCTGATAATCCATTAATCTGATCATGTAATCAATTAAAATACCCATGTAATCGATTTAACTGTTCAAGAATGTTTCTGGGTTTCAGCAACGAGCAAAATAATCGATTATCCCGAACTGTAATCGATTAAGACAGAAGTCTCAAGATAACAAAATGCACTATGTGATTGATTACAAGATTTGGTAATCGATTAAAGCAGGAGACTTATATTTTCAAAATGAACTGTGTAATCGATTACAAGGTGTGGTAATTGATTAAGACAGAGAAATAGTTTTTCTCAAATAGCCTATGTAATCGATTATGGATAATGGTAATCGATTATCCCAACAGAACTTAAAATCCATGATTAACTATGTCATCGATTACAACACTTAAATAATCGATTAAAATCATTAACAAAGCAGTTTTGTTGTAAACAAAGGCCAAATAATCGGTTATTCCGATGGGTAATCGATTACAATGTTCATAAAAGATTTTCCAAATTGAACAAAGAACAAAATAATCGATTATATCAGTAAGGTAATCGATTAAACCAATGAAAATAGCATTTTTCCAAAAACCTTTCAATCAGATTAAAATATAAAAGCTTTGTTATTTTTTTATGAAAACCATTTAAGTTTATGAATGAATGAGTGAATGCAATGCATGGATCATCAGATTAGCCTTTCTCTTACACATAATACAATTAAATAACTTCAAGGCATCCAAGCATGTTGAAAGCTCAAAACCAATCTTGAATCAAATCATTTTTAATCTTCATGATGTTCCCCCTATATCCAACACTATCTACTTAACCATTGTGTTTGGTTGTCTAAGCAAGCAACACTCTCGTGTCCTAAGTGCATAACTATTTTGCTCATTTCACAATAGAGCCCAACCACTGCCACCAAGCCTCTCAAGTCCTAATGATCTTACATTTTTATGTGCATTATAGTCGGGAGTGATCTCCTCAAATAGAAGCAATGTACTTATCTCCAACTCTTAACTCAAAAAATATAGTCTTAAAGCCAATCAGGAATAGCAAAGTGAGACCTGTGAACTTTCTTGAGCCAATTGAGTGCACCAAATGTCGGGTAGTCACCACTCGTTAATTCCTCTAAGTCTTATGAACCTCTCTACGGGCTGAGGGACAGTCTCAGTTAGACAGTTTCTATGGGGTGTAGGCCTCCCAAAAGGTAACCCTAGTGTATCTCTGTCCATCATCCACTATCTCAATGCAACGTCACCATTCACAAAACGGCACAAAATCTTTGGTTCCTTACTCTTCCTCTACTCTCGCTCTTGTCATTGCATCATGTGTGTAGCCTTCATGTTTTGTATGATAAACATAATCAAACATTCACACAACAAGAAATCGATGTGAGGATCAAACATACGTAGTACTCTCAAGAAATCAATCTCAATCTCTCAAGTAATGAAAAGAAAAATGATATCTGCGAACAACATAATGGTTGAAATACAATCATTTAGAAGTTATAGCAAAATGACAACATACATATATATACATAACAAAATATAAATATAGCAAAATGGACACCTTCAGACCCCAACCACAACGCGTACAGAAAAAGTGGCAACATACATATATATACATAACAAAATATAAATTTGCACGCAACAAATATAATCATCGGAGTTCACACTTTATTGGTCTTATCATTGAACAACAACAACAATAATAATAATAAACAAGCCTTTTAGAAAATGTATCAGCAAAAAATCATCACAATTTCAGAGCATGCATCAGTCATCAATGTTTGTAGTTTATCTCAACAATCATATAACAAAATAAACAATTCCAAAAATAAATAATTTTAAGGTAACTTTATCCACATGCATGATTTTCAATGTTACATTGTCTACTGTCTAAAATCACTTTGTCGCTTAGTTTTACAGGTTTCGCTCTTAACTTATTCTTAGTGTTCTCGATGCTTCGAGAATTGGTTTTTCACAAACCTTATATGGTACCCTGCATTTTCACACCTAATAAACTCATTTTTGAGTCAAAACTTTAATAAAACCAGTTCATACATCTCTCACTTCCAGATTATTTTCGTGATAGATTTTATCCAGTAAATGTTCTGAAACTTGTTTTATTCATAACTTTTGCTAGAAAACTCAAATTTAAGTGAAAATTAAGGCTAACCCTATATTTTAACACTCAAAGAACTCATTTTTGGCATAAAACTCAAGGAAAATATCTCAACACAAAGATACAAAACAAGACAACAAGCACAAAAATTTCAAGACAACAACATGTTTAAGGAAGTTTAACAACAAGTATAAGGTTCAAGAGTTGGAGAGACTCCCCTTACCTTTCAAGAAGCTAACTCGAAATATCCAAGCTCAGCCCAAGATGAACAATCTTCGTGACTCAAGTTTCATTGCTTCAAAGGAAACTCAACGCATGAGCAAGAAGGAAATATGAAAAAGGAAAAGTTATGAATAAGTGGCTAAGCATTATAATAAAAAAGTTAAAAGAATCTTTTCTAATTAGAGACTTAGTTTGGAAAGTGGTATTACCTATGGATTAAGTATCTAAGGTTTATGGTAAATGGTCACCAATTTGGGATGGTCCGTATGTTATTGAAAAGGTTTTTTTAGGAAATGCTTATACGATTCGCGAAGTGAATAATGATAATTATAATGGTTTGGTAAATGGAAAGTATTTAAAAAATTCTAAACCAATCGTAACTAAAATAAAAATTCCCATAACTTAGAAATTAAAAGTGCAAGTGTTTAGAAGAAAAGTTTACATAAAGAAATGATCCCAAACAAACAATAAAAAAAAATCTTCTAAGACTCTAAGGCTAATGAGGATTTTGCATATTTGACATAATAATTCATTTTTATCTCATTGAAGGTTTTGATCCATGTGGATAATGCTTTCATAAATTCCTTGTGTATGCTCAAATTGCCTTTTCTTCTTGAGTGAACCCTTTAATTCTTTTACAATTTGACGAGCAGAAGAATAAAGGATATCCTTGTTCTATTAGTTGGTTTCTTTATTCTTTTGAAGCTCAGCCAATTTTTTCTAAAACATCTTTGAGTTCGTCAATTTATGTATTATATGTATATGTAACAAACAAATATTATATATATGTCGCAGCCATTGTAGGAAAATTGTTATTAGATCGATATGTCAAGCAATTGAAATTTATCTCTAATAAGAAAAAATATTTAGAAGAGGACAATTTAATTATAAATTGTATTTTGAGGGAAATAAGATTATGCAATTTCATTCTAAATCAAAAATTGAATACAAGAGAAAGTATGATAAAAAAAACACGACTAGAAACACTAAATTTTGATGTTCTTGCAAGGGAACATTAATAGATGTACAGGGAGAATAGCACGAAGGAAGATTATGTACATACACATTTGCTTCTCATGTTCTGAAGAAACATCACTAGGGATGGAAATGAACCAGGTCGTCTATAAGGGGCCTTTGGCCTGACTTGGCCTGACTTATTTATTAAAAAGGTCAGACTAAGACTTTTAGAAAAACCCATTTAGATAAAATGGTTAGGCTCAAGCTTTAGAAAAGTCTTTTAGACCATTCAGGTAAACCTATTTAATATATATGATAAGATTATTGAATGAAACTTGCGATATTTTATTTAGCTTATTTATTTTGTTTATAATATTTTGTTGAATACTTAAACTACTCTAATTAATTTTAACTTATTTTTTCACACACAAATTAACAGAGAAGTATTTATCTTTATTTATATTAAATTTTAAAAAGTACTATGAAAATTTTCAAAATTTCACTAGTCATTAAATTTTTTATATATAATACTTATTATAAAATATATTTTTTAATAGACTCATAGGCCAAACTAGGTTTTTAAATAGGCCAGGTTAAGCCTAAAAAAAGCCTATGATAGACAAATAGATCATATCAAACTTTATATTTCTAAATCAGGTTAAGATTAGATCTAACCAAGCCTGACCTTTTTCCACCCCTAAGCATAACCCCAATTCTTCAAAACAAAAGCAAATAGCAGGAAGGGTATATGTTTTCGGTTTCAGTATTGTAAAAAGCGAGTCTTGATTGGTGGAGTGGTTATTGTGGCATTTGAGTGGGCGGTTATTTTTTGGTTAAGAAAAAAACCTTTTACCATAAATATTTAGTAATTATACCTGTATCTTTTACCATAAATATTTAAATAACCTTCCTATTTTATTGTTACTTAATTATAAGGTTTGTGATTAGTGTGTAACAAATGCTTGTATTATGGAATTATTTTTTTAGCTGAAAAAACCAATTATTTTCTTCCTCGATACTTATTTTTATAACTAAACTAAAGTCCCAACTTTTTTAATTTCCATCACCCAAACTAAACTAAATTAAAAATTGACTTTTAGTGATACATCAACATCAACAACACCTTTAATTTAATTTAATCTAAGTTAATTGGGGTAGGTAGTAGATAAACTCAATGATATAACAAAAATAAGACAAAGAAAGAAAAAGACAGAGGAAGAAAAAGTGGAAAAAAGATAAAAAAGAAGAATATGAGAATACTTATTTCTTCTTTTCTTTTTCTTTTTTGAGATAATTTATTTTTTTCTAAGAATATATAATAATTGAATGTTTATTTACTTATTTATGTAGTTTATTTTTAAAGGAATTAATTCTAACTCTATTTATCGTTATAATTATTTTGAATTTAAATGTTTTAATTTTTTAACCAAAACAATAATTGCAATTGTTTTAGAATTTGGTATTTAAATAAATTTTAAAATTCAAGGAAGAAAAAATAATGACATTAAATGCTAATAAAATAACAAATAGTTTTCAAACACCATTATTTATAAATATTTAATTAATTATAAAGGAAAAAATAAAATTAGCCCCTTTTTATCAATATCCATCCTTGCAAAAAAATGAACAACATGATTAACTAGACCTCTTACAAAACTCACCCTAAAATTTGAGAAACATAAAAAAAAAGAGTCTATATATTGCTAAAACAACATAGAGATTAGATATGCCACTCGAAGAAGAAGATCTTCAACAATTCTCTTGTAATCACATTTTGGTAGCCAAGATCTAATGGGGCTACTTTGATGTTAATTAAATTTTTTTGATTTCCAACTATGTTTTGCTTCAAATTCTCACAAAATAAATGTGCATGTACCCTAATTTGCTTTTACAGAACGTTGTATCCAAATTGAAGAATCTTACCGGCATGGCGCCGTCCACAATGAAGACAAGAACAAGAGAAAATTAAAAACTCACCATAACATGTGACACTTGACTTACAATATTACACAAATCAAATTTCTTTCATTCAACTAAAAACCATTAATTATTTACACAACTAAAAAATCTATATAAATAGAACTACTTCAAGGTGATGTTCTCCACCATCCATTTCATTTTGCACTCTTGCATCCTTTTGTGTTCACCTTATTATATATTATTCTTCTCATTTTCTAGTTTGTTATTAGTTGATTCTAGTAAAAGCATAATAGGCTTTAGCATGGATCTCATCCCATGCCAATCTCCCATATGTCCTCTTTGTACAACTCCAAAATGACCCGAACCGAGTTAGCTAAAAGTGCTGCCATGCAATCCATGGCTCGATCCAAAAGAGTTGACTTTATTGGTCAAATCCCACCATCATTGTCGTTATCATCATCGCTATCACCATTACCATCATCACCAGCAACACCATCACTAGTCGAAAGTACCATAACTCCTATCCTTGACCATGATGAATACCTAATGAGATTCTCCTTAGACACCCTGGGTGTTGAAAGGCTTGCAATTTTCAACATGGGGGAGTGATCTCTCTTGGCTACAATGCACCCCATGTAAACACATGTTACCCCAAGATACACCATTGTTTGATCCAACTCAATGTTCAACCTACGTGGATGTGTCATGTGAGGCACAACCACGCACCCTAATCCCCCCAAACCAACGTGATTGTGGGAACTCAAAACAATGAATTTACCTTTACCAATATGGTGAGAATTCAATCATCATTGGGAGATTGGACTATGACACCATTGGTTTTGGTTCAACGGGTATAGGACAAGGTGGTACCAAATTTCCCAAATCCATTTTTGGATATGCCTTTTATAGCAATTTCATGTTTAAGAAAAGTAACAAGGCCAATGACATTGTAGGCCTTGGGTCTAGCCCATTGTCACTAGCCTCACAACTAGGTGACCAAATTGGGCACAAATTTTCCTATTGCATGGTTCCTTTTAGTTCACCTTCAACCGAAAAATTGAAATTTGGTTCCATGGCACCAACAAAAGGGGTTGTGTCCACACCCCTTATGATAAACCCTTCATATTATGTCCTCAATTTAGAGAGTGTAACACCCCGTGTGCACCAGGTGTATTAACATTCATAATACCAAAATCGCGCCAAAAACTTTCATTTAAACAATGCAGAAGCGATCGAACCGAATTTCTTGATTACATTATGTATGGAATACAAAAACACAGCACACAACAATATAATACACACCCCTAGTGATCCCAGTTTATCATACATTCTCATAGGCAGATAACCAAACTATTTCACAGATATAATCAGGAGGAAATCTCATATCTTAACATAAACTGTTCTATACATATATACATCAGTATCTGAACCACTCGAGTGGTCATACAAAAGAATAACTTCCCTCACACGAGGGTATAAAACTATACATATCATGTGTGTACACACACACCTTCCCTTCTCAGGGGATACAAAACCAAATCAAAACAAGACTGAGCCTCCCAGCTCTCCCTGCTGCCACCCGGCTAAGCACACAATGTCTTTACAAGGGCCTCCTGCCCTGAGACTGCTCTCCTCTGCCAGAAGAGTCACCTGTAAACATATAAACCCCACACGGGGTGAGATACACATCTCAGTAAGCTCAGGGTCCTTGGAGGTATCTCCTCCACCCTGGCCCACTCTCCATGACACACACAAGGGCAATCACAATCATATTGGCCACCCGGCCCGGCCTCCTGGCCCTCATAATAATATGAGCAAGTCATCTTGCTCTATGTACGGCGGATAAACATCAACGCCTACCTCAGTGTGAAACCGAAACTCACACCCGTGCCATCCCATCAAGAGCTACCCCTTATGCATGGACGCACGTATATGGTACCTCCGAGAATAGAAGGAATGTCCCATCTCCTATCTCTTGGTCTTGAGGGATCACCGATCCCTGGGATAAACATTAACCATGAGCAAACCAACTAGGAGGAATGTCCCATCTCCTAGGGAGGTCCATATCTATCTTACTGGCCAGAAGATCTAATCACAAGCATCATACATTTTTCAAGCAAAGATGCAGCATACATATCATTATGAGGATGCAACAACCACAATGCATGCATCATGAATGTAACCATCACTCCTCCGGAGTGTGGTGGAGCACAAACAAGCGGGAAACATCCCCAGGGACCAAGAACTTACCTGGAAAAGCTGAGCTCTGCAGTTCTTTCCCTGCTCTGTGGCCCACGCCATCGATACCCTTGGTATCAAGCCCTAACCAAGGCATATATGCACAGATCAAAACCAATGCAATCATACAATCAACACAAGCATATCTAGAAGTCCTCTAACTTAAGGTTCATTATAGCCTAACACACACTAGGCTCTTCTTAGACCCTCAGAGGTCCATCACAGCTTACACATGGCATTAGAGTCTACATAGACTCTATACAAGCCAAAGATAGAGAGCATTAAGCTTTGCACAGCTCAATAACCCAGAATTCAAATATAGCTTGAACGGTCCATGTCACTCATAAAACACCGTTCATTTGGCCTCTCAGGCACAACAAGACCATAACTAAGGCTCTTGCATGTCTCAATACTCTCAGGTGACTCATCACAAGCCACACATGCATACTCAGAGCCAAGAAAACAAAGTTCACCAAATCAAAATCTGAAAGCTAATCATTCATCACTAAATTGTTCTAAACAAGTTTCTCTACAGGACCCTTGGCTAATTGTAGCCCCAGCTCAAGAGGGTCACTATTCACCCACAACCCCAAATCACAAGTTAATGGGGAAAACTCGAGTTTCTTACCTCAGAAATGGAGAGGAATGCCTCTGGACCTCGCCCCTTAGCCCGGGTGTTCATGATACACCGTTATTCCTCGCCCAAACTCGAGTTCTAAGAGTTTCTCTTGCAAAGGAAACTCTCTGATCAAGGGGTTTTAAGGGATTCAGCTGAAGGATTTTAGCTCACTAGATGTTTCTCACAAGATTGATGGTTATAGGGAGTGATTTGGTGAAGAAACAAGGGCTCAAGAAGCTTGGGACACTCAACAATGGAGGTCTGGTCGCTGGAGAAAGAAGAAAGGAAGAAATGGCTGAAAATTTCATGTTTTGGCCCTTATATACTAGGCCTAACCGACATGCCGCGCTGATCGCGCCACTCTGGCACTGATGGCGCCAAAATCCAGTGCATCTGACTCCCTTGGCGCCACTTTGGTGCTCCTGGCGCCAATTTCTAGCATCTGTGGCGCTCCTGGCGCCACTCTGGCGCTGATGGCGCCAAAAATCGTGAAAAATAGCCTTCAGCTACAGTGCCACGCTCGGAGCGCCAGATCCCACGCTCTTAGCGCCAGCTACAGTGAAAATAATATTATTTTATTAATGTTTTTTTTAAAAACCAAGGTTATTATAGAGAGCATCACAATTGGACAAGAAAAGGTGCTGACTGGTCAGACTAGTGGCAACATAATCATTGATCATTGATTCGGTGCCCATATTGACACATCTTGAACAAGGAATTCACACCGATTTTATAAGTTCACTAAAGGAAGCTATTAATGTGGAAGTTGCAAAAGAGGCTCCAACCCAATTTGAATATTGTGTTAGAAATCCAACTAACATGAATTTTCCAGAATTTGTGCTTCATTTTACAGGGGCTGATGTTGTCCTAAACCCAAACAACATGATCATTGCCTTGGACAACCACTTGGTTTACATGACGGTGGTACCCTCCAAAGAAATTTCCATGTTTGGAAATTGGAAATTGGGCACAGGTTAATTTTCAAGTGGAGTATGACCTTGGAGAGAAAAAAGTTTATTTTGCTCCTACCAGTTGTAGTACCATTTAATTTAGCTAATCCATAGAGACCTTATAGTTATACTATTTCCTTAGTTAATCTAGATTTCATTTCGATGAGAAAAAGGTTGTGTGCTTTTGTCATTTTTACTTAACTAGTTAGCTAGGAACTCTGTCTATGACATGTAGAGTGAGTTATTCTTTAGAAACACTTCTAAAAGAAGAAAATAAGAAGAAAAAAAATGAGATAAGTTTTTCTATAAGCAAAAATAAGTTCTCCATTAGCTAATTTTTAAAAGTTCACCAATATAACTTCTCTAAAAGATGAGATGACATCCACAAATGACTAATGAAAAACTCATTTTAACTTATGAATAAGTTCATTTCATTTTTTCTTTTTACTTTATACTTCTAGAGAAGCTTACATCCGAACAGACCCTATATATAATGCTAGTTGTGTTGGTTTGAATTGATTTTTTTTTTGTTAACTTTAGAAATGTTTGTTGCATTTTTTTCCAGATATTAGGAATTAGCTATTAGCTAACCTACTCACTCTTTTAATTCTGCTTATTCAAAAGATATGTTAAGGAATGAACTAAGTTTCCAAACAAATCTAGAACGTGATTAGTTTCAATGACTCGCTAACCTCTTAAGTTTGCATGAGAATCAATGAAAGCAAAGGACAAGAAAAAGAATAATAAGTTATAAATAGGACAAAGGCTGGAAGTACGTAGAGCAAAATAAAAAATAAAAAAGGATAACATCTATATACAATTAGTGTTTAATATTCTAAAACTAACCATTAAGCCTCACTGAGTCTATATGCCATATTCTTAAGCTTTTTTCCCACATTTTAAATCACGTAAGATTTTGACTAAGAAGCATATGTAGACTTTTAGTTGCCCTATATCTTTGATATGGACAAAAACCTATAACTCAACCAATTTTAAAATTACAGAAAGGTTTTGGGTTATTGAAAATTAGTCAAGAGTTTATTTTAATTCTTTATTTAATTTTGTTACTTGTGGTTAATTAATTAAGTTTAGTTTTAATATTGAGAGTTTAAATAGTAATTTTTTTTATCTTTTTCTTACTTAATTAAAATGTTAAAATTATGCAAAAAAATTGACAAAGCACTAAAGGATAACCAAAAGTATATATATAAAATACCTAAAATTCGTAAAATACAAAGACTTAAAAGAAAAGATAAGAATTAAATTCAAAATTTTAAAATTGTATATTTTTTTATCACTTTCTTGATTGTTTGTCATATCATGTTGCTTGTTATTATGCTAATTAATTGGTGTACCTTGCTTTTTTCTTCTTTAAATTAATCTTTTGTTAACAATTTTATAAATTAAAGTTTTTAAAAAAAAATTAACTTATCAACTCTTTTTTTTTATAAGAACTACAACTTTTTTCAGCTCTCACTGCACCTTGAGCTACATAAGAAAATATCTATTTTAGCCAAACTTATAATTTTTTTTGTAAATTAGTCTTTGGTGTTTATTATATGACTTTTCATGAGTTGGCAATAAGTTAATTTTACCACATTTTTTTAAAATTTTCTTATAAATATTTAATTCATTTAATTTTATAAAATTTAATAATATGATTTTTTGTATTTTTACTTTATGGGGGTAATTAATTTTATAGCCATTTTCTTCGAGAGAGTATATTAATTTTATGGCTTCTAATATATTTTTACATACCAATTTATCCTTTTTAGTTAAAAAATTATATACTTCATATCAGTGTATTTTAATTAAATTCTTATTGAAAAATATACTACATTTTTCCCACTCATATAAGACCATGCGTCATGCATGCATGGGATGTTTTTTACATTAATATTTGACTGACTTGAATCAAATCGGATAAGTCATTGTAAGAAAAAGTTGTTTGTCTCTGAATTTTTAATATAATCACATATTCAATATCTTAAATTCAAGATTTTTTATTAAACAATGTTTTTTACCTCAACCTAAGTCCGAAGAGGCCCATTAGATGAGTCCATCCCCCTCCCCCACCCAAACAGACCCAGTAGCCCTAACAGAGGTTACTTGGCATGACAATTGTATAATGCAGTACCTTCTTCAAGAATCTTGAGATATCATCATCAGGTAATCTCCTTAATATTTTAGTCATGTGTCTCTCTCTTTCAAATAAGAACACTCTTTAAAATGAAAAATGAGAACTAACAATTATAGCATACATAATATATGAGTGACTTATGTGAGATTTGTCCCTCCTACTGTCCTACATATATAACATGAGTTATATATCTTTGAGGTCCCTTAATAGAGTAAAACTTACTAGAGTAAAACTATAAAATTCATGCCATGCTAGAAAGGATTGTTATGAGATGTTAACTTAATTTGTTTGTTACTATGTTTGCTCAAGCATCTAACAATGAATCATTGAACAATAGAAGGATGACATGTCTTATATTTTGTGTTCAAGTATGATATTCAAACGAAGAAACAAAACTACACAAATATTTGTTATTGAAAGGTTACATCAAATAGTGACATATTATTATTACTTTAGTAGCAACCATGTATTAATAGACATACTGCTCACTATTTATGATATAAAATCAGATTTATAATTATAAATTCTCATTTACGTAGCATCCCCTATGAAATGTAAGTATCATACCACCCTCTCTTTTTGTGCTAAAATACACACTATTCTCTTGACAAATGCAAATGTATTACACCTTTAGCATATATACAACTGACAGTTCTTCGAAAAATTTGATTTAAGTTTAGTTTATTTTTTGAAACTACCAATAATCCTTCACGGGAAGTATATATAATATTCTTTGATAGATAAATATTTATTTTAATCTTTTTTAGGTGTTGAGAGTTAAATTCTTTAAAAATGAAAAATTAAAATTTGGTTCATGAATTTATAAAAAATACAACAAATTAGTTTTACCATTAATTTTTCCATTAACTCAAATGATTGTGCCTAGTGACACTTTGGATGATACTTTGGGTGATGATGTGACAGTTTTCGATCACGTGAAATCCACATGGTTGTTACGTGTCAAAATGATTTTTCAATTTAGTCTTTGAACTTAATAATTTTTGTTATCATTTTAGCCCCTGAATTTAATCACTTATTGGTATTTTGATCATTATATATACTTAACAATACTATTATTTTGGTCCTTGAAAATACTTTTAAATTTTCAATTAAGTCTCATATTGCATGAAATTATTAACATTGACATTATCATATTCTCACACTTCTATTCTTTTTGCAATCTTGTCATTTAAATTATACTATAAATATGAAACCAATTTATGAGTAATTACATTGCAATAATAAGTGTTAAATACTAACAAGATTATTCTATAAGGTTCCAAATCGGATCTTCTACTCAAATCAAGTTATTTATCTTATATGTTATTAATAAGTTATAATGTTAGATTAGTTAATTAATCTATTTTATTAAAAAAATATTATTGACGAAAAGACAATTAAAAAAACTTAACAATCATAAAAGGAAGAAAATTAAAAATGTTAGAACCATTTTCTTGCATAACTTTTTACATTTATTACATTATTGTTCAACGATTGAGTATTAGAGGACAATACCCATTATAAATTAAAAATACATGACATACAAATTGAACATAAAATATAGTTCATCCACTATATTCTTAATGGAAAAGATAATTGTCGTTTGTCATGTTGAAGTATACAAAATAAAATAAAAGGTGAAAAATCAAAAATATCTAATTTTGTCTTAAATTTTGGTTGAATAAAATGATTCATTTTGTATCTCTTTTCTTTTAATTTCCTGCTTAATTAAATAAATATATTGAATTTTAAAAACAAATTATTTATTAGTATCTATATAATTACATAATATGTATTTTTAATTTTATTCTTATGAAAAACTAATTTTATTTTTATATGTTTATTTATTTTTAATTAAGTTACACTGATATTTGTCACTGTTATAATATTGTTATAATATTATTTGTTACAATTTAAACTTAAAAAATATACTAAATAAATTAACAGTGATTTCAAACAGAAAATATAATTTTCTAATTTCTATACTTGACAATTATTTTTCATTCAATTTTCATCACTATAAATAATTGTTATCACGATAAACAAATGTCATTTATTATCATTATGCTAATAATATATATGTAGTTTTAGACTTAATTAAAAATTGGTAAGTATTTTTAAGGACTAAAATAACAATACGTAATTAAGTTCAGAGACAAAAATATCAATAAATGATTAAATATAGGGAATAAAATATCAACAAGTTATTAAATTCAGAGACTAAATTGAAAAATCAACTTTTGACACGTGACAGTCATGTAGATGACACATGACAATAACATGGAGACTGTCAGTAGTCACGTCATAATCGAAAGTGCCACGTAGACACAACCATTTGAATTAATAGAGAAAATTAACGACATGACTAGTTTGTTGCATAGTTTGGAAATTCAAGGACAAAATTTTAATTTTTTTGTCTTTTAGGGACCTAATTGACGGCGCCTAACAATATCAAGGATGAAAATGGTTATTTAGCCTTCTTTGACATAAATTCTTTAAGGGTAAATAGCAACTTCAACCCTGAATTTGTAATGCGCAGACACTTTAGTCCTTGAAAGATGAATAAAATTTTGTCCCTGGATTTGTGAAAAGAGCGACAATTTAGTCCAAACGTTAAATATCTCCATCAAAGCAAACTAAATGTTCTGCATGGCATTTGTGAACTAATTTGTCAACAAAATTTTTCCTACACGTGATGCTAACTTAAGTGATGAGTATGATAGATTGATTTGGTAGTAAAATTTCGATGGACTAATTTGTCATTGAGGAAAATGTTTTTTTCATCAAAAAGCTTTTGCAAGAAAGTAACCGTTGAGCTTCAACAACCACTCCTTCCTCAACCACAATTATATGTTGTTCTCTTCCAAAGGCAGCTCCATTTTCTTCTCCCAACTTCAACAACTAATTTTGTTTCTTCCCCCATGTTGAACACATTTTTCTTCTTCCATCCTTGAACGTAAGTTTTGTTATTCTCTTTTTGCCGCTTAAATATAGTGGAATAGGTTGATAGGTAATAGAAAAGCTATGCCACCTTTACTCCTAATTCTACAACTAAAGGGGATAAAATAACAATTTTGAATTTTTCATTCCTTTCTCATAGATGCCAAAAGGCTACATATGTATATGAAACACTATGGCTACATGTGTCCACAATTCCAATGATAACTACAACCACTACAAGCTAATAAAAGGTCGGGCTTACAACAAAGCTAATTTTATTGAATTCAAAGTTGAAATCCCTTGTAAAAGTTGAGGTCTTCTCGTTCCTTCTTGGTATTTTGGTAGCATTAGGCCTAATTTTGGTGATGGGCCTATCATTTGCATGATGAGTATGGTGGAAAAAGAAGCCATGGTGAAGGTGGGTCATCTAACAATAGTAATGGCAACTATAGGTGTAATGTTGAATGTTGGTGTGGGTTGAAGGCTCTAATAAGAACATCCAAAACCTCTAAAAATTCAGGGCCAATCCTTTCAATGAAAGGTGGATATGGAAGAACTAGGAGCGTGGACAAATGTCTTGCAAATGGAGTTGACGATTATCAAATACTCTATTTTCTTTTGCTTTTGTTCATGGTCGGTTTAGGGGTGGTAAATGGGTGTTGGATCGTGTAACTGACCTAAGTTTTGTTTGGTTTTATTTTTTTGATGAATTTGTCAATTAGTTGCTAAGTTGAGGAATATATTTGACATTATCTCGTATAAATGGAGAACTTATTTGTTTGTTAACATAATGTTGAAAATGGATCGTCAACGATGGTCTTGTTGGAGCTTCTCTCCTTTGACTCTAACTCTCATTTAGGGAAGGTGGGAACACCAACAGGCACAGATGCTTTGCATTGGTCAAAATAGGTAACAAAGGGTTGCTTCTTTGTGTATTACCCATGCAAAAAAAAATCAAATTTCTTATGTCAAATTTGTCCAAAATTTCACTAACAATTCAGTCGAATCACATCAACAACACTTGTAGGAAAGTTTTCTCTGACAAATTCATCTAAAAATGACATTTAGAACATTCTCTTTGCTTTTGTAACATCTCAATTTTCCATGTGTGTGTGGTAGACAAATGTTATTGCTTTGTTGTGTGATTAAGTAGCGTTTTTAGACTATTGAAATGGTAAAAATTGAGATATTACCATAGGTTACCTTAGCATGGTTAAGCTCTTAAGTTTTTAAGCTAAAGTCTAAAAATAATATGGATACTTAGAGAAAATTCTCTAGTCAAATAATGGTTAAATCATTAATGCCCTAGATGTTAATAATTGAATTTTGGTTTAGAAATAGAAATTAGAAGCTTGAAAGAAGAAAATTAGTAATTAATGGAAGTAAGTTTAGAAATTAAGTGGGGGATAATTAAGATTGATTAGTGGTGATCTAGATTTCATAGAATTAGAAAAAGGGTAATTAAATCATAAGAGTTTAAAGTGGAGGACATTTTTGTAAATGATTATAAAACTAGTTTAAAAATAGAATTTTAGTTTAATTAGTTGGTGACTAATTAAAGTGCATGATTATGTGTAGAATAGTTAAAATAAGTTAGAGTTGTAACACCCTAAACAACTCAGGCTGACAAAGAAAACTATGTTGAGTCTTCTGTGTTTGTGCGTATTTAATTTAAGTAGTTATATGTTTTTAATCATAAAATATTCGTCCTATATATGTCTATATTTAGTATAAATAATTTATTTTGTTTAGCTTGGCATAGATATGGAATTTGCATGAATGAAAATTCCATCTGTAACAAAATTGCATTGTACACTGAGTGACAATGTAATTTAGCTTTGTGTGAGCTTCACGTTGGCTACACGTAATCCTAGGAAGATTAGCACATTAATCAAGGTGTTTAGGATAGAATTAACTAGTTTTAGTAAAAGTAGAATTTTCATTTTTGGCAAAACTCTAATTTAGTCTTTTTAAGTAAAAATTTCAAAAGTGAAGTACATAACATTTGGTAGTGATGTACACGTTTTCCATGACTGAGCAAGGGTCATTCAAATCATGGGTCAAAATTGAGTGATTAAGATAAGCTTACACAATAATCCAATGGACCATGCTGTAAGCTTCTTCTATAAGTTCATTTAGACTCCAAAACTCACCAAAGTTGCTCATTCTTCCTCTTCTTCACGAGCTGGTCAAGAGGGAAGGAGACACCATTTCCACTCTTCTTCCAAGCGTTTCCAAGTTTTTTTTAGACCTTCTTTCATCAAGCTTAGGTAAATGACCTCCATTTTCAACTCTAAGCTTGATTTTCACTTCATTTTCTTGCTCTACTCTCACTTGCAGTTTCAAATCTTATTTTTGCACTCTTGAAGGTTGGAAACTAGAATCTAAACTCCCTGATTCTTCCTTCTAAATTTTGTGGAGACTACAAGAGGTAAGGGGGGTCTTTTCAACTCTTGAACCCTAAGCTTGTTGTTAAACTTCCTTGAACATGTTGTTTTAAAAATTTTGAGATTGCTGCCCTATTCTGGATTTGTGTGCTAAGATGTTTTCCTTGAGTTTTTTATGTCAAAAGTGAGTTCTTTGCATGTTAAAACACAAGGTTAACCTTAAATTTTGCTTAAATTAGAGTTTCCTAGCAAAAGTTATGAATAAAATAAGTTTTAGAACATTTGTTCAGATAAAATCTGTCACAAAATAAATCTGGCTTTGAGAGATGTATGGACTGGTTTTATTAAAGTTTTGACCTAAAAAATGATTTTATTAGGTGTCAAAATTTAGAGTAGCATATAGATTTGTGAAAAACCAATTCTTGGATTACCGATAGTACTAAGAATAAGTTAGGAGTGAAACTTTGTAAACTAAGTGATATAGTGATTTTAGACAGTAGACAACTTAACATTGGAAACCATGCATCTGGATAAAGTGAGCTTAGAATTATTTATTTTTGGAACTGTTGATTTAATTGTTATATGATTGCTGAGATAAACTACAAACTTTGATAATTGATGCATGCTTTGAAATTGTGATGATTTTGTTGTTGATACATTTTCTGAAAGACATGTATATTATTATTGTTGTTGTTGAATTATAGGACTGATAGAGTGTGAACTCTGACAATTATATTTATGGTGTGCGGATTTTTATTTTGTTATATGTCTGTATATTGTCATCTTATCTGTACGTGTTGTGGTTTGAGTCCGAGGGTGTCTAACCCTCAACAAATTATTTGTTATAATTTTTGGATGGTTATATTTCAGCCATTATGTTGTCCACAAATAGACATGTTCTTTTTATTACTTGAGAGATTGAGATTGATTTTATGAGGGTAGTACTTTGTTTGATCCTCACCTTGATTTCTTGTAGTGTGAATGTTTGATTTTGTTTGTTGTATGCGGCATGAGAGCTACACATGTAATGCGACATAAAGATGCAAGGAGATTGAAGGAAGAGTAAGGAACCGTTAGTTTTGTCCCATCTATGAGATGACTTGCTTTTTTTTATTAGGTTTCATTTGTGAGACAATGTGATTATGGTTAGATTCCATCTATGAGATGGTGAGGTATGTAATTATGGTCTATCTGTGAGATTGTGAGGTATGTGGTTATGTTTCATTTGTGAGATGGCGAGGTATGTGATTATGGTCCATTTGAGAAATGAATGATTTACAGGGTACACTGTGGTATAGTGGGCGAAAAGGTTCAAAGAACCTAGGGGAATTAGCAAGTGGTGACTACTCAGCATTTGATGCACTCATTTGACGTGGGAAACTCACAGGCCTCACTTTGCTACTCTTGACGAGCTCCAAGATTATACTTTTTGGAGTTGGGAGCTTGGGATCGGTATACGTTGTACCTGTATGTGGCGATCACTCCCAACTGTCACCCATGTGGTTGTGTAAGACCACCAATACCTAGGAGGCTTGGTGGCATTGTTGGTCCTTATTATGTGTCCAGTGTGACAGTTAGTTGTGTCCACTATGATTATCAATGATGTCCAATGTAGTATTTGACTTGTCAAGAGTGATAGTCAGTAGTGTTAAGTACTATCGTCATTTATGTCAAGTGGGCTTAGGATGCGATAATGTTGTTTGATTAGACAATCACGCAGTGGTTAAGTAGACTGTATATTATGGTTTTCTTTGTTGTTGGTTTGTTATTTGTGGTTTGAGGAGTGGAGGACTCACCCCTACAACCAACAACTTTTAGGGTCAGGATAGTTTGAGGGAGTTGCGCCCTCTGCGAGCTTGGCATAATAGGCAGCAGAAAGAGTGTGGTCGTGTCGAGAGACACACACATCAATGTAAATGTGTCACACTATGGTGCACATGGTGTCGGTAGATAGACCAGATGCCACACCCATCACCATCAATCACCGTCAGCACTGCTACATTCCTTGAGGATTTACGTCTTGCTAACAGCTGGAGTGGTCTAAAGACATCATTTTTTATCTGGGTTTGGAAGTGGATGCATGAGGAGGAGGAAGTGTATCACGAGCTTCTACGAGATTTAGAGCATTCATATGAGGAGGAGGATTGATTACTTTCTAGTGTTTGTACCTTAGGCATAGTTCAGTACTTTTAGTCGGGTAGTGATCTGCTCTGATCCTAGATCATTTTTGATATTTTGATGTATTTTGAGGGACGATGAATATTTTTTCTTTCTTGCTAACAGTCATAATGATTTTAATACAACTATGTTTATATCTTAAGGGTCATTGAGGCTCAGTATGTATGATTACATATTTCTTGTAGTTTATCATCATTTAATTTGGTACAACTTAATTCTTTATAAGTTTCACTTTATTATAGAGTTATGTGAGGGTGGAAGAACAATGACAACAAATTTCAAAATGCTTTTAAAATAGAGAACATATTTTGACAAATACTCTTTATTCACTATTTTAGTTATGCGTTGTTGCGAAACGGCAAGTGCACCGTTCGTTTCAAGTAATAGAGTGAGTAAGTAGAGTATCGTATCTACAGGGATTGATTCCTAATTTTATCGTAACTCAAGGTCTAAGAGATTGGAAGAAACAATAAAATTGAAAAGAGAGTATTGTTGTGTTGTGAAATTAAGCAAATTAAATAAATGACAGAAATTAGAAAGCAAATTTGAATTAGTGATTACGCAGTGATGAGAAACAATTATGGTTGGAACACAATCCCCTTTGATTCCTACCTCTTTCACTTGATTGGTTATCAATTTCAATTACTTCTGATTACTCAGAGGATATACCTCTCCAAATTTAGTTAAATCCTAATTCCTTAGCAATTTAACCCTTTAACTTGATCAAAAATCCTAATTCCTTAGTGATTCCTATCAAGCTAAGCATTTAAAAGAATATATCATGAAATTCTGCAATCATACATTCTTATCCCTAGACAATGTAAAAACTGTTATTTTACTCATGTCAAAAATTAGAATCGCAACATCCCTATTGCGAACCCTAACTCTCAGAACTTAAATAGAATGAGCAATTCTAAAAAAGAATATAACAATGAAGAACAAAGTAAAACAAAGCAATCATAATAATCTCATATTAATACCAATCAAATTATAAAGGAGTTCACATTGGGTCTTGGCCCTAACCACAATAAAGAAAATTAGCCAGACATGTTCATGTCTAACCTCAAAGAATACAAAGAGAGCAAAAGCATTAATCCTCTTCAATCTTTGGTCTTGATCTTCTCTCCACTGTGTTTCTGTCTGTATTTTTGTGTGTTCTTCTTTTGGCCTCCTAAGTCCCTATTTATAATTCCATGTCCATATAATTAATTTGGGTAACTAAACCCTTCTGCTATTTTATTTTTGTGACAAATCTTTCTTTGTTATGCTTCTTTCCTTCTTTTTGACTCTGAAATAAAATAGTAATAAAATGAGATAAAAGCAAATAAATAAATAAACTTACCTAATTCTAACATATATTGTTAATTATTGATTGAATTATAACTAAATTAACCCTAAAAACTAAAATGTGCTAGCAGCATATCATGCGTACATGTCATAATCAAACACAAATAATATATGTGTATATATATATGTGTGTGTTTGTGTGTAAGAAAAAACATTGAGATATGTTATCAACTTAGAAATAAAAACTAAATTTAATAATGTGTATTCTGCCGAATATATTAGTTAAAAGATTTTAAACCAATATTTCAGAAAAAAAAATTCAAGGTGTTACAATTGTGATAAAAATATTTAAAATTTGAACTAAATTATCACACTTTTCATACATCTAAAAATAAAATTTTATTTTTTCATCTTTTAAGATGTAAAGTATCAGCGCATTACAATCTTAGGGACTGAAGTTGTTATTTATCCATTCTTTAATTTTCTCTGTTACATTCAAGGATCTAGTAGCCTGAAGTTCCATATACTACAATATGAGAAAGTTCTTTATTTTTTGTTATAATAATAACTTCTCCTGGGAGTTAGAGAAAGGCAAGAAAGAACAATCAAGATCAGCATTGTAGAATACACATCTGAAAAATAAAGAAAATGTGAAGGGCATGGGCTTATCATTTTCTGCAGAATCCACATATCATCCTAGCATAGCCTAGAAATAATTGAAAACTATGAGGCTAAACCCATATCTGCATTTGGGTTGATGAAATGCATGAATAGTATATATACAAGGAGTATTTCTTAATTTGTTCTTTTCGTGTCAGTTATAGAGAGAAAGAGAGAGGGAGCACAGTCAACGATTTCTTTACGCCTATTAACTATTGAAAATTAATTAGCTGGTACAATGTTCGTTGGCATGGATCACGAAGTTGCTTATAGTACCTTGCAATAAAGGGAGACTTGCTACTAAATACTTTAGTGGATTCTTGTTGTTTTACAGTTCTTGGTATTGTCAACTACCTCACATTAATTGGCCATTTATTCTTTATTAAATACACTTTTTTGTCTAGGAAGTTACACTAGCCTGGATGTTAGGACCAATCTCTTATTATTACTACACCATTAACCTAGCCTCATGTATTTACCAAGTCCTTCCATGCATGCGTACCATGTTAAATGTTGCTACACTGACAATGGTGTAGTAATGAGTTTTACAAACGTATTTATATTTAGCGCGTGTTTAGATTAAAGTCGGAAGAACTCAAAATTATATTTACTCCAGAAGTATCAAATTTTTCCTTCTCAATTCGTGCATTGAAACGCATAATTTTGTATTAAAATTCACATAAAATATTTTTGTAATTCTAAACCAAATATAGACTTAGAACATATTTAACTTCAATTCATAAGTATTTTTGAGAGTATTTTTATTTGAAATATAGAGTTTTTTTTTTCTTCTTAAAAGCACTTTTAACTTATCCAAACAAACGGCCTTTAATCTTTGATTTTAAGACAGTACCATTAAGATAGAATGAAAGCAACAAAGACAGGAAGGAAGGAAAGAAAAGACTAGTATTTCTTTAACAAAGAAGGTGAGTGAGCACATGGGGGGTACTTATCTTGTTAACGTTTTGAAAAGTATATATTAGCTAGTGATGAAATAGTACAGAAGCACATGGGAAATGTATTAAAGGCCACTCAAAACATCCACACCAATTCCAAAATATATTGGGGGGTATAATATTATATCACCCAAGCCAAAAAGTTAGAGAGAATACAGTAAAGATAACAACCCCATAAACAAAGCAAAGAGAAGGAAAAGGGGTGGTCCTACACTCCCCTCTTACAAGTATAACACACAGGCTGTTAAAGGGAACCAAATAATGCAAAGTCTGATGGGTCACATGGTCTACAAAGCAAACTGACACCACCACACATGCCCTTGCCTCCCAATTGCACATGCACATGGTGACTGTTCCCTAAGCCTCCCACCACCTAATAACACCATCCTAAACCCTTTTTTTTCTTCTCTCTAATAATAATCACTTTTTTCTCATTAATTATGCAAAAAAGAAAAAGCACACCCAAACTATCATTAAAAATTCTCACAACATCTCACAAATCAGAAGAAAAACTTTTTTGTCCTATCTAATTAATTAATATTATACACAACATTAACCGAAAAGTAAACTATTGTTGTTAGCCACCTTACATATGCTCTTCAGCATACATAATTATTAACTTAAATTTTTATATGTCTTGAGCTCTTCTTCTTCTTCAGGGTCAATAATCTCTTGTTGGTCCTTGTTTCTGAGTAGTAGTAGTTGAAATTTGGGTCTATTTAGAAGGCTCTGTGGTACAAAGGGATCGAGCTGCCAATAGGGTGCACTGCAAGTGCCTGTGGCATGTGATTAAGTGGTCATTGGTGAGGCCAGATGCTTGCATGAATGAATGAACCACTGTTGGACCAACGAACCTAAAGCCCCTCCTCACCATGTCTTTGCTTATGCTCTCTGATTTTGATGTCTTCACTGGAATCTTGTGGCCAAACTTGTATTGAGTGGAGAGTGTTTTATGATTCACAAATCCCCAAATGTACTTGTCAAATGAGCCAAAGTCTTTCTTAATCTGTAAGACCAGAATTTGCAAAGCGATTATTAGCAAATAGTTAAGTAGACATGGTTAATGCAAGATTAATATTATAAGCCAAATTAACAGAAATTATCCTACCCTAACGAGAAAATAAATGCTAGCTAGTGTTAACCAACAGCAACTAAAGTTTGTAACATGTGACAAGATTGATATGGGAACCATTGTATGAATCAGCTCATGTGCGGCCAGCCATTAAAACTTGTAACCTATTGGAAATTTCTTGTCATTAGGTGAATTAATGAGATAATAATAAGATGTAGCTGAACAAGTCACCTCATCATTAATACTCTTTAACTGTCCTGTTTTTTCATACTAGAATATTCAGTTAAGCCAGCTCAAACTATTATTTTGGGGGGACATGAGATGAAAAGAGGAGAGACCAAGTTAAAAAGAGTGATGAAAAAGAGCACAGTTTTTTAGTTGTGCTTACCTCTAAAATTTGGTTAGCATTATCAACAACTCCTCGGACTCTGCTTATGTCAATGCCATATTCAGAACTGATAGACATCATTTGCTTATCAGTCAAGTTGGCCACGGTTTCTGCATCAAATTCTGAAAATGCAGCCCTGCTCACATAATTTAAAATTATTAGTTTCCTATACCCCATAAAAATGAAAATTCATAAAACTATGCATATGAATGCCTTTTAACAGCATCCAACCTGAAATCTAGGCGTTTCTTCAAGGTTGAGGTCCAATCAGATCCAACTTGAGCACCGCTCAAAACTAAAAGTTCAAACAGCATCCTGGATTGAGAACAGTGTTTTTGTCAGTCATCATCATTATTCATTAGTTTATGTATGCATTTGTGTTTGGTGTGCCACTGTGATGTGTTGTGTGTGTGACAGAAAAAGAAAGAAGCAGTGGCTTACTTGTCATCATGAACTGGAACTCCCCATTCCTCATCATGATAAGCAATATAGATGGGATCTATTTATCAAAAGAAACATTGAGATTAATTAATATAAACATATTTTACTTTTTAAGATAAAGCACCATTGCAGAAAATATCGAAAGGTATGAATTTGTATTCAATAATATGAACAAAACTTAAATATAATTTCTTATATGTTTTTGGTGTTGTTTTCTAATTAGAATTACCCGAGTTTCCAGAGTTTCATCTTAATAACTTATGTTGATATTTAATGCAAATTTTTATTGTGTATATTCTCGAAATGAAACTCATTGGAAAATAGTAAAATAAAAACACTTAAAAAATATCCAGGTTTTATCCTAAAACTATTCATTATGAATTTACCTGAATTGGCTGTGATAAAGCTGCATCTCTTCTCCTCCTCAGTTGGCTTTGATGCAAGACTGGTATTTGAAGGATCAAGAGGAACAACTCTTTCAAACTTTGCAGACTTTGATCTTCCATAATGGGCAATCTTCATTTTCCTTTGTGCTTGTTGCAGTGCCATCTGCTCCCTCCTCACAGCAGCTATGCTCCCTGGGGAGTCAGTGATCAAAGAAGATGAGTAACTCAATGAAGCCTCAATAGAAGCAGACACACAGGAACCTTCCTTGAAGCTCTTGGACTTCTTTCTCTCCAAAGTTGGAGTTTTTGTGGAGCTTCTGGGGATCACAATCTTTTCATAACTTGAGTTAAGTCCATTGTTGTCATTGCCTCTCTTTATGGCAGGAAGCCTAGGGGACTTTGAATTTGGAGAAACTGGGGGTGTCAATGAGGTCTTGCTAGGAAGTGGTGGTGATGGTGGAGAAAGTGACTTTGGTGGTGCCACTTTCTTGATTGAATTCCTTCTCTCAAGGTTTGGAACACGGTTACAAGTTGGTTGGAGGACTGGCCTTCCATTGATTCTAGCCACTGAGGGCTTAGCAGTGGTTGTAGTAGCAGCAGCAGCGACGACTTCTAAGCCAATCGTCACTTTGGCCTCAGAGCCGCACATTTTGGTATACCTTGTTATGATATGTGTTTAATAAGCAAAAGGGTGTGTCAACAACAAAGAAAGAGGACTAGTAATGGTGTAATGGAAATATAGCACAATGAGAGGGAGCAAAGGAAATGAAGGGTATGAAGAGGGAGTGAATTAGGAGAAGAAAGGGAGGGATATGGGGTTTTTATAAAATGTGGGGAAGGTAGGGACAGGTAGAGGGGAAGTTGTAACATGGGGAGGTGGGGATCTGCCATACAACCTCTTGTGAAGGGCATTACTTTTTGCAAACTAAACCACGAGGGATGAATGTGACAAGCGCTTCTAACCTTTTGCCACTTGGCAATGTCTCAAGTTAATAATATGTTATTAGTTCCCATAATAATGAATGAATGAATAATAATGTTATTGGTGTATTACTGTATTGGAATTATTTGGTTTCAATTAGGAGAGAATCAAGGAAGCTTGTTAGAGGATTCGTTGGGTGGGATATTGTGCTGTGCTTGAATCATGTATCAACCATGTCAAAAAAATTCTTACATGTAACTTTACTTCCTCATGAATGTTGTATGGATTTTTATTAGTGTGCCTTCTTAAGGATTTTTTTTAGTGTTGGAGTGGTGGATAAGAAAGTTCAAAATGCAAGGCAAAAGACCAATCATTGGGTCCATTCCTTTTATCTGTATGGAATCTGCCTTTTTTTTTTGTTTTATCTCTCTATGTGTGTGAGAATGAGAGAGTGCAAACGGATTGTGGTGGAAAAAAGTACATGAGATCCTTTGTAAGCACCATTACAAAGTGAGCACTGAGAACAAAGAAAGTTTGTTGTGGTATTGAATTGAATGGTATTGTTGTAGCTCTGAAATAATAAGAGATTGAGGCCATGTGAGACTTTTTGTGGGGTGTTTTTTTCTATGACCCTTAAACTGAGATCTTTTCTCTCTTTTTTTGTTCTTATATTCCTGTCCAGCTTCTGATTAATGTAAACTTAGTTTCATATGCTTTCCATCAGTGGTCCTGATCTCTGATATCATCTTCCACTTCATGAGAATAATGGAAGATATATATCTAAAGAAATTGAGTTTAATCCACACAGGTTGGCTGGTTTAGTTCTTCAATTGGATTCAAGACATGTTAGTGTAGGCCCTCAAAAGTTATATCGTTATTCAGAATTCTCTATTGGATGTGATCTCATCCCAAAGCCGAGAGATATCTTGCAATTGCAGCTCCCCTAATTGGAAGGTTACATCTCTATTAAAAGCTAAAAGAAATAAGAAGCAACTGTCATTTTCTCAAGTGAAATAATATATATATATATATATATATATATATATATATACATATATATAATATACTCCAACACACTTTTTTTAAATATATACATCATTTTATCTTAAATTTATTAAAAATCAGGAAATTGTGTTACTCTTTCTTTATTTACTAAGTCATGTTTGTTTCAATAAATTTTAAGTAATTATAGATAATGTTTTAGAAGTGTCCGACAAGCAATGAACCTAAAAGAGGTAAACAAAGTATCATATACTAATAAGTAGGAGTAACTTTGGTCTATACAATCATATGAATAATCAAAAATATATTTTTTAAATCACCTAACCACTTAAAAAAGTCATTATTTTCTAAAATTTCACATGACTTTTATATTTTAATATTAAACATTTATTCACTTGATACATTCACTAGTGGTTATAAACATAATAGATCCAACAAAAAAGTCATTTTTATATGAAATGAGAGGAATACATATCCACCATATAATTATAGTGGTCAAAATTTAAAGTCATATTATCATTTAACAATATCATATAACTTTTTAAAAACTCACATCACTAATGTGTATTAATCATGATCATTCATAATAAAATTTAGTAATCAATATATATTTCTTTCACGCTCGCATAATTTACATTTTAGGAATGCAAGAATTATAAATCTAAACCATGTATAAAAGGTTAAGAATAAAATTAATTATTGAAAAAGTTGTATGCATTTATCTTTTATTTTAACCATACTCAAATATGTTCTAATAGTTATATTTATTATTTTTAGGCTAAATTGTTCGTTAATCTAAATAGTTGACGTAGTGGTATAAAATTCAGTTGCATTTATATATATGTGGAGGAATGATTTATTTAACATGATAACTTATATTTGATTTCCTCTATTTGCAAAATTTTTTTAATTTAACAATAATTAGATAATGAACATAATTTGTTGTTGATCTAGTGAATTAGAAAATAAACATGATATCTCACGCATGACCAAAAAAGAGGGGTTAAACTACTCTTTTGATTCTTTTTAATTTAATTTGTTTAATTTGATCCTTTTATTGATAAAAATTTCAATTTAGTTCCTCAATATTCGTAATTGCATTAATGTTGTCCATTCTGTCTAATTGATGATAACCACGTTAGCTAACGTAAAATGTGAAAATGACACATAGTCAATTTAGCTAATGTCCTCACTGTAAAATAAACGGAATCAAATTAAATTTTTTTATTAAAGAAACTAAATTTAACTAATAAAATAAAAATATAGACAAAAAAAGTTATTTAGCATTTTTTTCTTCTTCAATATTTAAACAAGTATTCTTACCCATAACAACTCTCTTTGTACGTATAAAGACCTGGGATGTCGAAATAAGAGAATCTCAAACATCAATTTCTTTGTTAATTGGAAAGAAAGGTCATAAAGCTTTACATTTCTTTCATTTTTGCTTGTCTCTTTTCAACTCAACATGTGGAACTTGGAAGAAGGCTCTTGTTCAATTTTTCGCACAAATTTTTTGTACATTATCATACGATTCCAAAGAGCATTATTTAGCTATCGAATTTCACTCGACAGCTAAGGGATGGATTGCCATTAAAGTCAAAAGTTAGGTATTAGTCCCTCGTTCACTGGACAGAATAAAAAATATGAATTTCTTATTTTCACTGACCAATTGTGAATTGTCCAAGTTTCACTACACACTAATTTTCTATTACCTCCATAGACTTCTAGCTAGCCTAGCTCTTTTGCCATAAGTTTTAACCAAATTCAAGTTTGATTTGAGGGTCTTACCAAAAAGCTTTTATTTTTTAAGTATTTGGTATACAACATTACATTGTACTTATTTTGCATATCAGGGAGTAATTTGTTTTCAAATGGAGTTCTTCCAAACTGTGTAAAATTATTTCATTTTTTTTTATTTTTTTATCCCAAAATAAGTATTCCATTTGAAAAAAAAATTTAAAATAAGTATATTTTTATTTTTATAATATAATATTAATTATTTTTTCACTAATATCGTGTCATTTTAATTTTTAATGTGATATTAATACTAAAATTAGTTTTATAAAAAATATTTTTATTTTTTATCTATTTATTAACTTTTTTATCCAAATAAAATAATTTAAAATAACATTTATTTTAAATCAGAAAAAGTAATTTAAAATTGTTTGTGGAGTGATCTGATCTAGTCCATTGATGAGAAGTCTTGAAATTTGTGTTGCATTCAGTGAAGGCAGACACAATTAGACGCTTAACCAGACTAGGTTTTGATTCATCATACACTGGTACAAAACTGTCATGAGATTAGACCTTCCCATGTTATATGTTCTCATCTTTCAACTTCTTAGCTGCTTCTTAATTTTGGGATCAAAATCTCGTTTTTCACATAATGAATTGTGCATTAGGTGAAACTTGTTGATAAAATTATTTTTGATTAAAATTGATTTTGAATTATGGTATTTTATTATACATAAAACAAAGTATAGTGGTTTATATTTAAATGCTTTTATTTTAAAAGAAGGTAGTAGTAAAAATTATTATAAATCTTTTTATTCAACACTAACATTATATATTTATCATTATTTTAATTCAAAATCAATTTTACATTGTGAGACTTATATAAAACTTAACTTTTCTTTTTACAGAATAAAACTTAACTTAGAATGTTAACATCATTTTATTCAATTATGTTTGAATAATTTTTTAATCTTCTAAAAATAACGTTAAACAATAATATAGTGTTTTTTTAAACA
>PYAF01000543.1:343870-364652 GCA_007407185.1 Glycine tomentella | reverse complement strand
CTTTCTGAGCCACTTATCACGCGACTCGCGCCATATATCCACGCGACTCGCGCCATCTCTTCGGGCCTTCCACGCGACTCGCGTGGATCCCAAGTGACTCGCGTGGAGTCCCAGTGACAAATCATGCTTCCTGGACCACTTCCCACGCGACTCACGTGGATCTTCACGCGACTCGCGTGGCATGGCAGAACCATCTGCCTTGTATAACACATATGGCGCGTGTCGCGCCACCCTTCAAGTGGGTCGCGCCATATGCCAGAACAGCCATAAAACTTGCATTTTTAAGCACCTTTCACCGGCTTTCTAACCTGAATCCCCGCGCTATCGCGCGGGGTTAAGCGCCGAAAAAGAAAAAAGATAAGGGTCCTTACAATTGGGGTCCACACTTGAGGGCTGAGCCTTGTTCTCAAGGCGGCGCTGATAGTTTGAAATGGCTTTGCGAGGTTGGAGATACCTGTCTGTGGAAAACCCCGACAGTTACCGATATACTCAAGAACACAGATCCTAACGTAATTACTGCCAATGATGACGGGATTGAAAAATTAACACACTTTATGGCAGATATCTTTCAAAATGAAAAATTGGTCCTTCCTAAAAATTCTAGCCCCAACCTTCATTAGTTTTTGTGCTAATTATATATGGATGCAATGAATGTTGAAATCAATGTTGATTATGAGCTCACTATTGGCGAGAGAAAAAAGACATTTGGACAAATTCAAAGCCAATGATGAAACAAAAAATGCCCAAACACAACCAACCCTTCCCTATCAGCTACAAAGAACCCTAATATAGCCACACCAAAATCAAGCCTATCCATGCCAAACTCTAACCCGACCACACCAAAACCAAACATAACCACACCAAACACAAGCTTGTACATTCCTTTTTTAATGGCGAGCCCTGATGACTAGGGCTACCAAGGATTATGAGTCTCTTTAGTTGGAATTGTCGGGGTTTGGAAAACACACAAGCAATTCCTACTTTATGTGATATTCTCTAAATGTACCATGTTGATGTTCTCTTCCTTTCTGGAACCCTAATTCACTTTGACCATGTTGAAGAAATACAAAGCCAACTTAATTTTGATTCTTGTTTTGTAGTTGGTCCCATTGGCAAAGGTGGAGGCCTCACTCTATTGTGGAAAAAGCCTTTTGATTGCAACCTTCCTAACTTCACCCAAAACTTCATTAACTCAAGAAGGTTGCCAAGACTGGATATTAACTGGTTTCTATGGCCACCCTGAAAGAGATAAAAGAAAATATTCTTGGAAACTGTTTCGCACCTTATCAAATGATGCCTCCCTCCCTTAGTGAATTTTCAGTGACTTCAACTATCTTCTATCAAATGATGAAAAGTATGGTTTGATAGATCGTCCTTCTTGGTTTATTTAGGGATTTCAAGAAGTCGTTTATGACTGCAACCTTCACAACCTTTCCATGGAAGGTTTTCAATATACTTGGGCAAAACATAAAGGAAAACAAGATGCTATAGAGGATAAACTTAATAGAGGTCTTGCTACTTTTGATTTGATGAACCTTTCCCAAATTTCAAGCTAACTAATGGTGTTGCTTCTAGGTTTGATCACTCTCTTATTTTGCTTCATCTTCATGCTACTAAAAAGATCCTTTTCCATAAAAAAATTAGTTTGAGAATTTATGGCTTCTTGAACCCGAGTTGAACAATATGGTTCATCATGGATGGCCTAAATCTTTATCAAACGACATCATAACAAAGAACAACAATTTCTTAGAGGAGATGAACACTTAGGGCCATAAATCGAGGAGGAAATATCATGACCAAATCCAATCCATTAGACAAGAACTTGAGGCCATCTGTCAATCAAATGACATGAATAATTATGATAAATCCCCTGGCCCTAATGGATTAAACACGGGTTTCTACAACAACAAAAAAATGGTACTTATGTGGTACTAATCCGAATATTACTTGGTCAATTCTTGCTATGCAGAATTAAATGAGAAACTAAATTTGTTGATTGCTCAAGAAGAATCTTATTGGAGAAAATAAATCCAAGATTTTATGGTTAAAAGATGACAATGTAAATTCTAAAATTTTCAACTCATCCACAACTTCTAGGAAAGCATGCATCCAATGTGATCCACTCCCTAAACAGTGATGATGGAGTTAGTGTTCACAACCAAAAAGAAAAAGCTAATGTTGTCATTTCCTATTTCAATAACTTATTTCAAGCTGGGAATAATTGTAATTCTTTTCTTCCAATCATTAATAATATCCCTCTTTGTGTTTCTCCTTATGATCATGCCTCCCTTTTAGATCTTTTTACTCAAGATGAATTTAGAATTGCTCTTTTCAATGAATTTTGATAAATCCCTCGGTCTTGATGAATTGAACCCAACTTTTTACAAAAAAATAAAAAATAAAATAGGCATTTTTGTGGTATTGGTCCGAAGATTGGCTTGTGTTCGTTCCCCAATGAGGTAAATGCAACAACAATTGTCCTTATTCCTAAAATCAACAATCCCACTTGCACGAAAAATTTTCACCCAATCTCTCTTTGCAACTTCCTTTATAAAATCATTTCCAAAGTCCTTGCCAATAATCTTAAACTTATTCTTCACAATTATATCTCCCTGGAGGATTGTTTTATCCTTGACTATGTTATCCTGGCCTTGAAATTATCAACCACATGAGGTGTAAGAAAAAAGGGAAAATGGGAGAAATTACTTTAAAAAATGACATTAGCAAAGCTTTTAACATAGTAGATTGAAATTACTTGTTATCTATTATGAAAAAAATGAGATTTCATGAAAAATGGATTGGATGGATGAAACTTTTCCTCCAAGTAGTTCAGTATTCAATTCATGGTAATGGTGACAATGTTGGGAATGTTTCTCTAGGGAGAGGACTAAGGCAGAGTGATGCATTGTCGTCCTACCTTTTTGTTATTCTTAACAAATATGAGTTGAGAGAAGACATCCATGTAGTGAAAGTGTGTAGAGGTGCTCCTGCCATCACACACATTTTATTTGCTAATTATTTTTTTTTGTTTTGTAGGAAAAATGAGGGAGAAACCATTCTCCTTAAGGAAATTCTTGACACTTATAGGGTAACTTTTATAAACTTCCAGACATATGAAATTCTTTTCAGTTCCAATACATCTCAACAACCGAGGCATTACATCTCTTCTCTTTTAGGAGTGACAACAACCATTGGCATAGGCAAATATCAGGGGCTACCATTGATTATTGGGAGAAGTAAAAAATCTATTTCCAGTTTCCTCAAAGATAGGCTTTGGAATGGGATTCACCATTGGTCAACAAAGTTCATCTCCAAAGCGGGTAAGGAGATTTTGTTAAAGTCAGTAGCCCAATCTATTTTCATATATTATATGGGTGTTTTTCTTCTTCCTTCTAACCTTCAAGAAGAATTAGAAAAAATGATTAATTCCTTTTGGTGGGGAAGCAACAACAATCATAATAAAGGTATTCATTGGCTAAATTGGAAAAGATTATCTATGAGAAAAGAATTTGGAGGAATGGGATTTTGACACCTTCAAGCTTTTAATCTAGCCATGCTAGAAAAGCAGGGTTGGAGATTGCAAACCAACCATAATACTATAGTTTCTAAAGTGCTAAAAGCTAAATAATATCCATTTGGGAATTTTTTGGATGCTCATCTTGGGCATAATCTAAGTTTTGTTTGGTGTAGTATCCACTCTTCATGGGTAGTGATAAAGGAAGGCTTGAAATGGAGGATAGGAAATGATAACTCTATTAAAGTCTGGTCCCAACCTTGTTTAAATTCCATTGATAACTGCTACATCACATCTCATATAATTGTTGGCCACAAATATTTACTAGTTAGTACACTAATTGATCAACAAACAAAGACCTCGAAGAAAGATGTTCTTGTAGCTATGTTCTAAAATGAAGATACTACTAGAAAATATGTTTTTAACATTGGTTATTTTAGACTTTCAATATCAGTTATGAATCGATGTTGAAACTACCGACGTTAAAAATATATTTTAACATCGACTATGAAAATCGATGTTAAAATACATAATGCAACATTGATTTTCATAAAAATCGATACTGTTTTGCACCTTACAACATCGGTTTGGGCAGAACCTATGTTGTTTTGGACCTTACAATATCGATTTTGACAAAATCAATTTTGTTATGCATCTTACAATATCGATTTTGACCAAAATCGATTAACATCGATTTTTCATAAAATCAATGTTAACATCACCTTGTTAACATCGATTTTTCAAAAACTGATGTTAACATTACCACATTAACATCGATTTTTTCAAAAACTGATGTTAAGGTAGTGATGTTGAAAACATTCTTTCTAATAGTAAGATGTTCTAAAAAATTTGCAATTATGATATGTATAGTGTTAAAAGTTCTTATCATAACATTATGGATATTGTTTTAGACAACAAACACTTTGTGTGGAGGATGCTACTGCATGGGTGTCTCCCATCTAGACAGAAGCTTATTCAAAAAGGAGTTCAATATACTTCTGCTTAAACAATACAGATTACAGAATCTAACCGCATTTATGTGTCGACTATGAGATAGCAAAACATGTTTGAAAAAAAGTTGGCCTTTGGACCATTTTTTGAATGAAATATTCTCATAATTGACAGCATCAAAGGTTTGATTTTTGATTTATTGCAACAACTTGACAATTCCCTGCATTCCAAAGTTATGATCACGATGTGGGCTATCTAGAATAACAGAAATGAAAAGATCTGGAACGATAATGACATTCCCTCCATATATGTTAGCCTTTCGAATCAATTCCTCCATGAATGACCAAGTGTTAGGCGTCAAGCATCGGGAATCCTCTCTGTGTCCACAAACAACCAGCAAGCTCTCTAGCAGAAACCACCATCTTCATCGTTAAAGTGCAACTTGGACACAACCATTTTTTTCCGAAACAATCCTTTCGATATTGGCCTATGTATTTGCAATGAAAATTGTGACTTCATGACAAAAAATAAAACCAGCCACTTCAATGGTGTCTCAAGACCAGACGAGACAGAAGCATGAACTTAATACCATTAATTCAATGGACAACAGAACTTGGTTGCCAAAATGTCATTTTTTAGAGTGGTTGTAATGGTTAAATATAAAGCAAATTCTTCAAAATTTTACCAAGTGTATGGTAAGTTTTGTAATGAGACATAAATAATGTTACTCACACTCTAACTAAGACATCAATATTTAATACTTGTAGTCATTCTAGGATTGTTCCTGAAAATTCTTTGGCCCAGGGCGAAGTGAAAAAAATGGGCTCCTAACACATGAATTTTTTGAAATACAAATAATATTAAAACTAAGGGATGGAAAAAATGGACTTCTAACACACAAATTTTTTTAAATACAAATAATATTAAAACTAAGGGATGAAAAAAATGGACCCCTAACACACAAAATGGGCCCCTAACGCAGGTTTTGTTTTTATTTTATTTTATTTTTACTTAAGCTATTGGTGCAAATATTTTTGAAGCCTGAATGGCGCCCCGTTTGTCCTGTCCCTGGGCGCTCCTGAGTCATTCCTTTGATTTGATCTCCACTTGGATTCAATCTTTGATTTAGAATGAAAAGTCTTAACTGTTATTTACTTTTTTTTTAAAAAAAAATATATCTAAAAAAACATAGTAAAAAAAACATAAAAATAGAAAATCGAAAACAAAATCAATAATATACCAGCAACCAGTTCGGACTATCGACCAAACCAGATTTAACCAAATCATTTGCACGTTGAGTGGCTTCAATGTAAATAGGAATCTATTAGAACACCTATGAAGAAAAGAATGTTGTGAATGTAAAAAAACAAAAAATAACAATTTTATGCACAAACCAAACAATACAACTTAGTTAATGCAAAAATTTAATTAAAATATATTGATGATGAAAAAGAAATAAATACTATCAAGCCATCATAAATAATCATGTTATTAAAAATTATTAATTTTATAATAGCTATTCTTTTAAAAAAAAAACTTTGAGGTATTATCTAATTAGAAAATGTAATAAACAACATACTACTAAAATTGAAGTCTTTGATACAATAGGGTCCATATCCCGTATCGTCACCTAATCATGTAACACGAAAAGAGGAAAGGCATCTAAGTTTATAAAATTCCCTGCAGGTTATATTCCTTTTACTTTTCATAGTGCGTGACTGATTATTCGCTGACAAAATTGCTATAACTTTTCTAGTTACAATTCTCATGACAAATAATGTGTATTGTATTTTGAAATATCCATTCTTTGTAGAACTAGAAGGTAAAACTTGTATGTTATATCTACCCTGAAAAAAAATGTTGCATATTTCAGAAAATGAATTTAATGAAATCAGATATGTGTTTATTACACACACTAAATGAGTTTAAGTATGGCTATATATTAAATTTAATTAAAATGCACATATAGTTTACAAAAAAATTATATTATTATACATGATAAATATTTTAATTTTTATAATAATCATTTTGAAAATTAGACCTCAAATATTTTTTAATCCATCGACAATATAAAAATATTTATAGTGTAAGAAAATTAAAGTCTTAATATATTTTAATGAAGACAAGTGATTTGAACTCCTAATATACTGGGAAAGAATAACGTTTGTTAGCTTTACCCAATCTGCATTTTATAAAAATATTTTATTAATTTCTTTAAAAAAATTTATCAAACATTAATTTAACCTTTGAATACATTTTGAGATTTCCAAAACTTATTGTAGGCTATAAACTAAACATGTTTTTTTATTTTATTTTATAAAATGAAAATAGGGCATCTTTTGGAGAGAGCTAAGAACTGAAATTCATTTAAATTATTTTTTTATTAATTTATTAATTTTATTAAAAATATTAGTTGAAGGAATTTGAATCCACAATCTCTTCTTCTTTCCTTCACTCTTCCTCCAATCACTGGGTTAACCTTAAATTTTCTTTTAAATAATTTATTTAAACTGTTTTTGTTTTTGTCTGAGTAATGTACGTTACCATAATATTGTGTAAGTACCATTTTTATTCTTCCTTAGATTTTGATGTCTAATAATAACCTCACCGGGTACTACGAAAAAATTTTCTTCTTTGTTTTGCTTGAATCATATCGAAGGATATCCTAATTAATTGGTTTCCTACGCAATCGTATTATTCTTTTGTTATAAGTAGATGATGATAATTTACCCACCTTCTAAAATTAGGCCTCAACTCATGTTGATTCTTTTGCCCCACGAATGAAACATCCCATGTGATTATGAAACGCGTCCTTTAAATTCAATAATTGTTGATTATTAATAGTGACTGCGAAGATAAATATATGACAAAATTAAAATGCTAGAATAATATGTCATGCCAATTTGTAACATACGCTTTGCAATTCTTTGTTCTCCAAATAATTTTTGTTTTTCTTTCTTGGGATAAAAGACACATGATTCTCATTTCCCTGAGGCTTCCTTTTGAATTATTATGTTCCCGAATTGAACCCAACACAATTTTCTTTATCCATTTGAATTGTATACTCTTTCTACTCGTGTAAGAATTATTCTTTCATTGCCTTCATCGATCAAGACACATGTGATGATCATAATTTCTCAGAGGCTTCCCATTATGAATTAATTATTTCTTTTTTATTTTTCTATTATTATTATTATTATTATTATTATTATTATAATAATAATAGATGATCATAATTTCTCAGAGGCTTCCCATTATGAATTAATTGTTTCATTTTTATTTTTCTATTATTATTATATTTGTTAACATTTGTTATTTTTTTTTACTGTGTTATTAGTATGAAATATTTATCGATTTTGTTGATGATTAACTTTCATTGAAAAACCTAATTGATCATCTTTAATAGCAGGATTTCCTTCTCATCATGCTTTTTTTATTTATTTATAAAATTAAAATTCAAAACTTTAGTTAAGGAAATTAAGTTTAATATTATTTTGATGAACGACTTGTTGTTTGTTAACATTTGCTTTGGATTAAAGTTTGACATAAAACAAAAAAATAATCGACTCTGGATTAATTGGGTTTTCAGCTGTCTCTGTAGACTTATAAAGAACAATCAATCGTAAATTATAATTTATGATGCTGAACAATATTTTAAACTTTCAGCTTCAGTAAATACGTAGTCAATAATTGGTACACGAAATGTATAATGTGATATATTTCTATTATGTTATATGATATACGAGATTAAAATATTATCAATAGGATTATTATAATTAAGAAATTTACAGGAATTTTTAAGTTAATTTACAGAAATTTATTTCGAAGGAATTCAACACCTAATGTATAAAATTAAAAATCATTGTATATATGTGCCCAAGAGAAGGAACAAGTTCATCACTCATTCTCACATGCATTGCACCACCGTGTAGTTTGAATATTCATGCATTAGTTTAATTTATCCAAATCCAACACGCTCCAAAAGTTTAATTCCATGTTTAGATTGTCTCATTTTATAGAAATAATTATTTTCTGCCACTCTTTTGAAAGAGATTTTAAAAACTGTATTTTTTTTGTTAAAATTAATTTAAAATAAACACAAAAATTATAAAATGTTAAGTCAAATTGATAAGAAAGTCAACACCACTGAACATGTGAATCAAGGAGCACAAATTTTTTTCAATTTAACTATAGTAATTTCAAATCTAAATCTTGAATATATATAACTATATTAAATAGTAAGATAAATATTTTTCTATTTATAATAATTTTATTCAACTCAGATAAAAATTTTCTTACATGTATTTATATATAAAAAAAAATCATAAACCCAAATAGTTGTACAATTATATAGTTAAACTTATGAATGGACTGTTAGGTTTAGTTGTGCCCTTTCACTTCTTTTGAGGTACTTTTAGTTATTTGTTTGTTGATTTTTTTTTTTTTTTTTATGAATCTTCATGTTATATAGTTATAAAGCACTTCATGGATGCCAGGAGAATATCATTACTTGATCAAGTTTTTTTAAGAGGATAAAAAGCAAGATGAGAAGACCAAAGCGACCCATACATAATACACATAGGTCCATACATGAAAGCATCTTTCACTATTCTTCCCCCATAGCTTGTTGTGGGAGTGAGTGAGAGAGCACCATTGTGCATGAACAAATGCAGGCTATTAGGGGCTGGCATTGTTGGATGTACAATACAAAGCTGGATTATGTGTTGTGGTGGGGAATATTATTTAGTTGTCTTGCTCGAAACAAAAAGGATGTTATGTTACTTTGTTTTCTTATATGGGGTGTTCATGATCCAAGAAAAAAATAAAAAATAAAATAAAGCAAATACATGATAAAGTACAGTTCCCTGCTATAGCTGCATTATTATTGTACCTTGACTTTGTACGTACAATTATCTCTCTCCCCATGCCTTTCTTTATCAAGATACACACGAGACCACAGTTATTTTGATAAATTATTTGATTTTTTTTTATATTTTTCTCTCTCTTTTCTTATTCTTTTATTATTATTATTCGATTTTTGGTTTTATACTTTTGTTTTGGTGGCTTCTGCAGGGGCAAAGCACATGTGTTGGTGTTGGACAGAATATTGTCTTGTTTTTGCTTTGCTACTTCTGGGTAGTAGCTAGCTAGGGAATAACCAAGAAAGAAGTTATGTATTTGAATTTTTGACGGAAGAAATCAGTAGGTTTTAATAGTTGTAGTTTATGCTCTTGCTCATCTTAAATTAAGTTTTTCTTCTCTTCACATTAACTAAATGAATTACCCGAACCAAATTGATTTTTATCTTAAAATTCACTTGACTAAGTGTGTTTAAAATAATTCTATAACAGAGATTTTTTTTTGGGTATAGATAAAACATTACTGTTAATTCCTTGATTATTCATTAAAATATATATAGATCATTTTAATAACTGATTATAAATTATTTCATATAATTGATAATAATAATAATAATAAATAATGTGAAATGAATTTTATGTTCAGATATATGTTAGGGGTTTTTTGTTACAAGGTATATGTTATGTGAAAAGGTCATTTCAAAATATTTTTCCCTATTGAATTACTTTTTAGAATTGCTTTCTATCGTAAAATTAAAAAAAAATATATTTAAAATTATTTTTAACAATTAGTTATATTTTTAACGTAATAACTAGTTTATATTTACAACAATCAATTGTTAGAGAATAAAATAAAGTAAAAAATTATAATAAAAGTTAGCATAATCATAAATTAAAAAAGCAAGTTATTAGAAATAAAATTTTAATCATAATTTTTAAAAATGTACTTTTTAAAAAATAAAAATGTAATCTAAAATCATAATTTAATTTTCATCATTATATATTGCTAAATAAACAATTATTTTTTTATAAAAATAAATTATAATAACTTCCTATACCAGAAAAGTTGCTCTAAGTTCACGGATATGAGACGCAATTACACCTCTGCTCCTCTTTCCATGAAGCAAAGCAACACTTGTTCTATTATAATTCTATGAACTATGATCGTATATTAATATTTTCTACCTAGCTGTATGTTTTGTTAAACTTATGACTCTAAAATAAGTCCTATTTTATTTTATTTTTTTCTTGCTGCCTGTAATGACTACTTAGCTAGTCACCCCTCTCCTATGGGTGTGCATGATTTTTCCTTGCACTTGAAGCACATGCAAGATTCAAAACAAAATGAATCGTTTTCTGACACATTAATTCACCAACACGATGTGATCAACACGATGTGATCATTCGTGCTGGGAGGAAATATCCAAGATGCCCAGCAATGATGATCAATGTGATCTTTAACATAATAATTATATTGGAGCGTTATATATATATATATATATATATATATATATATATATATATGAATATTAGAGATGAAAATGGGTCATATTTTATCATGGACTTATTACTTGTTTAAGGTCTGATCTAACCTGATTTATTTATTATAAAAGTTAGGTTAAAATTTTTTAAAAAATCTTTTTAAATAAAAAGGTCATGTTGAACAAGATCGATTATGTATGTTTTATACCAGATAAATACAACAACTACACAAGCTTTAAAAAAAAACTTATGTTAGGTCTATCAAACTGACCTATATATATTAAAATTTTAAAAATATATATTTAATTTTATAAAAATATTTTTTTCTTATTATGAAGGTGGATAATCAATCACTTCAAAAAATCACCTTGAAAATCTCATAAAATATTACTTATTTAGAAATATAAGTAAGATGTTGAGACATTTTTTGTATAAAAATTATTTCTTTAATTTTCCTAAATTGATTTAAAGTGTTTTGTAAAATTAAATTTTCTATTAAAAATAAGCTTTTTAATAAGCTGGTAGGCCTAATCAGACTCTTAAATAGATAAGATCAAATCTAAAAAAAGAAATTTTTAACATGTAAATAGGTCAAACTAAGTTTTATATTTTTAAATCAGGTTAAGACCATATCTAATCAAATCTAGCCTAACCTAGCGTGTTTCCATCCCAATTGAACATCATTTTGGCAATCAATAAAAAGAAAAAAATAGTATATATGTGCATTTCAAATTTTCCAATTATATCTGCAATATGCTTCCTAAGTACATTATTGGGGGAGGAAAAAGAAAGGGGAAAGGGGAAATCGGAAAACACTTTCTTTATATACGGAAATATGGAAATAAACGGCTATTTTGCTTAAGTGTTTTTCTTTAATAAAATAAGTAATTTTATAGCTTTCTGACGTATTTGTTTAAATTGCTTTTATTTAAAATAATTTTTTATTTTTAAGAAACTAATTTTATCTGTTTCTAAAAAAATATTTATATAAAAAGTATTTATTTTAAAGTTTTTTTCTAGTTTAATTAAACTCATCCTATATATCTATTGACGTTATTGCTTTCCAAAAAAAAATTGTTGTCAGATACATATGCTAGAGGAATGCTAAATTGCAAATGTATGATGCAAAATGTCATTTTCGATCGCTAGGAAAAAAAATAAGAGTTTACTTTTCATTCATTATCAGTATATAAGTTTTTATTTTTTAATCAATTAAAAATGATTTTAGGTAGAATTTTTAAAGTGATTATATATAATCAACAAATTTACTTAATGATCTGTAATTGAAATATTGAATTATAATATAAAAATATACTGTAAATACATTCAAATTAGATTTTAAAAAGAATAACCTTACATATGTGTCCTGACAGTTTGCTTGCTTGCATTAATTGTTAAAGAAAGTTACGTCAAAAGTTGACTTTTAAAAGAATTAATTATGAAAAAAATTGTACCACTAGAAATTTACTGGTCAGTCAATAAAATTTCCTGCGTTTGACTCAAAATCTGAAGAAAATCATTTCATCCAGATTTTTCTTCCCATAAAATATTCATTATCAATCGAAAAGAATGATATCTAGATGTTCTAATTAACAATCGATTTTATAAGATTACATGACCAATTTCGTTTTGTATTTTACATCGATTTTTTAAGATTACATGACCAATTTCATTTTTGTATTTTACATCGATTTGACAATTTTATTCTTGTATTATGAAAATAATTAATTTAGTCTATAATTTCATAAATGTATGGATAATTTAGTTATATTAATAAGTCTTCTTTGTTTCAGTTAACCTTGAGTGTCAATGTGAAATATCCATGATGACATGACAACTTTATCTTTGCTGGAAATGTTTCACATTAGTTAATAGTACTTTGGCCTAAAATGTTAATGATTTTTATTTATTTTAAAATTTACAAAAATTAAGAGTATTTTGAAAAGATAGTTCTTCCTAATTTCGTGATAATATTTTCTTCTGTAACGATAAATGATCCCAACAAATATAATTTAATGACAAAATAATTCATAATAATACCGTGAATATAAAATTGTGCATGCACAATTAAATTAAAAAATTTGTTCAAAACACATAGCTAACACATCTCATCATTATGAAACGGAGTTAAAACATCCTTAAACCTTATTCCTGATACCAAATAAAACACTTTTTAAAACCGACTATATTCACCACAAGCCTTACACTAGTCATGAACAGTCCAAACATTCATCAGGTCAGTCTCCAATGCATAAGGAGAAATTGAACGAAAATGACAACCACAAACCAAACACCAACGTCCATCGCCACATTGTCATGACCACCAATTATGCAAAGGCGAGAAAGAGTATCAATTGTAGCAAGGAGAGTTCAGTCCCTCTCTCACAAAAGATAAAAAGGAAGAGAATAAATAAATGATCAATTCTTTTGGTGACTTAATAAAAGGTTAAAAAACGCACATACTACAACTAACAATTTGGTCCATCGATACCTGACCCAACTCGTGGACTTCACTTTCATCACGTGGATCTGTCACATCCACTTTCACATGCCATACCGTCATAAATGTTAACGAAAACAAAATAGACTTGATGATATGACTAAATTGTGGATTTAATTGATCATTTAAATAATACAAAGACTAAATTAATAGTGAATGTAAAGTATAGAGATAAAATTGGTCATTTACCAATTTTATAATAATAACTTTCATTTATTAAAGTAACTTAAGATTGAATAATTGTGTGTGTATATATTGAGCATGCATGGGAATATATTTATATCAATAAGTACAAAAACCATTTTCAAATTGAGAAAGATATTGAGAGAAATCAAGAATTTTTGCTATTTTTTAGATTCATGGACCCAATTCATTGTACTACTCTAACACTCTCCCTCAAGTTGGTACATATATTTTGTGATGACTACCAAGATATGAATGCTTGGATTGGATCATTTCCAAAGGTCAAATTACAGACACCAATGAAATAGATAGTAGAACTTATAGATAAAAGGTGGGGAAGAGTAGAAGATGGTAATGAATAACTCCACAATCCTTATTGGAACGATAAGTTGAGGAGGATTCGCCACAAAGGAAAGCTTCCTTGATAAGAATCAATTTGGGTTCAACCAAGAACCAAGAAGAGATTAAGCTCTCAATTTAAGCAGTTGCTTAATTTTATTCAATCAAAAGTTATTCAAAATTAGCAATGTCTGAGTACTTATAGAGTTAAGCCTCTAATAAAACCTAAAAATGCATAGTTTGAGCCTATTTTAGGCTACATTAAGGCCCATTACACAAATAAGAAATTACTAAATTACGACATTACGAAAATTACAAAAACTAGGAAAATTACTAAAGTTACGAAAGGAATTTCGCTAAGCGTGACATTCACGCTAAGCGAGCTCTCCTACAATCTTCAAGGTACTTCAATTTAGCTCTTTGTGTCTTCCTCCATCCTTGCCCTTGTTAAATAGTCTAGCCATGATTCTCTTGGTCATCTCTTCTTGTAGAAGCTTGGTTTTGAACCATATCATTGGACTCTTCAATTCATTAAGTGTTTCTAGAACTTCATGCTCTTTGGATAGTCCTTTATCATATTGTAAGCACTCAGCTTGTTACAAATATATTCAACTTGAGGACCTCTAAGACAAATATCTGATAATGACTTCTTTATAAATTATTTGGGACATAAACGGGGCCAGTATATATGGGACAAAGACAAGGGTCAGTGCATCTGAGACACAACCAAAGGGCCAGTGCAACTGGGACAAAGACAAGGGCCAATGCAACTGGGACAAAGACAAGGGCCAATGCAAATGGGACAAAGACATGGGCCAATTCAACTGGGACAAAGACATGGGCCAGTACATCTGGGACAAAGACATTGGGTGAGCAATGTTTTCCAGCAGATTGAACAGTCACTCCGATGACGTGAACAATATATCCGGTGATGGTGGCAGGAACAAATAGATAATAGTGTTTTTGATAGCGTGAACAAAGTTTCCGGCATTGTGAACAATGTTTTCAGCATCGTGAACAGTACTTCTGGCATCGTGAATAGTGTTTATGGTAACACGAGCAGTATCTCCAGTATGTGAATAGTATTTCCTTCGATGTGAACAGTGACTTGGTGACGTGAACAATGTTTCTGTTGAAGTGAACAGTAGATCCGGTGGCATGAACAGTGTTTTCGACAAAGTGAACAGTGCTCGGTGATGTGAACAGTGACTCTGACGACATGAACAATTTTTCTAACGGAGTGAACAGTAACTCCGACGACTTAAACAATGTTTCTAGTGATGGTGGCATAAACAAACAGAGAACAAGCAAAGGATTCAATTGGGAACAATCGGTCCCCGATGAAGCATGATCCCTCATTATCCCTCAACTAGGCTTTGATACTAATTTAAGATTGAATAAGTGTGTGTATATATTTAATCAATAAGTACATAAATTAATCTATCATATAGACGATATGAGATATTATATTATATGCATTGTACTACTCTAACAAAGTAGAAAAAATACTAAGTAATTAATGAAAACCAAAAAATTATTTTATAAAAAAATTTTAAAATATTAATAATCACACAATCATCATAACGTTCAAACAAAATTAATTAAGCAAAAAAGAAAACTGCTTTTAACATGATAATATAGAAAAGATATGGCGGTGACCTTTTGGCCGCTGATATGCCAACATCCTTAAAAGTTTAACTAAACATTGGTTTAAATTAAGAGAGAGACCCATATTTATTCTATAACTAGTTATTTTAGTATGTTTAGCAATTCCTATTAATTTATAAGTTGGTTTGACTATAATTTATAAATTATATTGATTAAAATAAGTTTAGTGGTTATATGAATTTATTTTAGTAGTTTTCAATTTATTTTCAGAAATCATTTAAATTAGTATTTTAACTTATAATATATTGTTTTATATATTCTTTTTATTTTTACCCTCATTAATTTAGTTGACATTTATTTTTAGTCTTTCTTATATACTAGAATCTGTTTTACCAATCCATTACGATTATTTTGTTTAACGTCAAACTATTTATTTTAATTAATTATTGCATTAGTTTTTAATCTTAATTAAAATATTTGTTCACTAGATAAAATTTGACAAAAAAATAAATATTATAAATAAATATTATAAAAATCCTTTTCGTTTTCAGATTATAAAAAATTATTCAAATATTAACAAAACTTATTTTAGACACTATAATTTTATTTAATTAAAATAAATTTTAAATTGAATTTAATGTTTTCATTAAATATTTTTATATTTTAATTTTTGGATATTATTTTTCTGACAATAGTATCTTTGCTGATATTATTTCATAATTATCATACTTAATTATTTAGTATTTTAATTGGAAATTTTCTTTATATATAATTATAATATATTATTTAAATGAAAAAATGTCAAAACAAAAGTATTATAATTGTATTTTAAATTATTAAATATTTTTATAAAAATTTTAAATTGAATTTAATCTTTCATTGAAAAATATTTTATTCCTTAATATTTTTAGAATATTAACAATCTTTGTTGATATTTTTTCAAAATTAATGCACATAGATATTTATAATTTGAACTAAATTTTTATTTCATATATTAATATAATATGATTATTTTCATGAATTAAGTTTATCAAAATAAATTTCATTGGGCCAAACTCTATCTAGTAGTATATAGTAGTAGAGTCATTTATGTTTTCATCCGTCGACCGTTTAACTGGAAGTCACGCAATATTTTCATTAATGTATTATAAATTGTTTTTCTTAGCAATTAACATGGTAGAGAGAGATATTTCCCCTTATTAATAGTACTATAACTTAGGGCTTAGGAGTGTACACATGGCTATGAATGAAGAGTCGGGCCAAGGATAGAGTTATTCTAATATTCTAATTAACATATCTTTTTGTTAATTTCTATTTATTATGTAAAAAAGCATTCAATTTTTTATTTATTTTAAGATATTAAGTAAATATATTTCTAATTTAATATTTCCTTATAAATAATAAAAAAGATAAATAAAAATATTTTATAAAAAGATATATGTTCTCACATTAGATCGTATCTTATATCTTACAGAGAATATACCTAATCCAAGAATATTCAAGTGTCAAAATATCATCTTTTCTTTTAGATTTGCCGGATTATTTGATGTCTAAGTTAATGGACCTTAGACAGGTTGGCTCAATAAAAATTAAATAGTATATAATTTCTGAACTTCAAACATTGTGATGAGAAGCGACTAAATATATGCATAGCTACCGAAAGGTTCATACATAGTTTCTTTGCCTCCTAATTTATTAGAGATTAAATTTACCAATTAAAAATGTTGTTGAGTTGGTTCAAAATAATATACGCTAGAATTTTATTTAGAGAAACCAAATGTATAAATTATTATAATTATTAGTAGTTGTTGATTTAAATAATAAGGATTTTGGTTTTCTTGGAGAAAAATTTTAAATTTGAGTTTTTATAAATAAAAAAATTTATGTAAATCTTTATGAGAAGGAGGTTATATATAATATTTATGATGTTTATAAATATTTATTGATTAATGTTATGTTTTATAGACTAATTAAAACATTTGCTGTGAGAATCACACGGTCAATAACTGATAAAATGTTTCATAATATTCCAATTACAAATATTCAAGAAGAGTTTAATTTTGATAAAGAAATATTTTTATATTATTATCAATTAATTAAAAATGAATTTTAGATATAAATTTTATGACCCAGTGGGTTAAAACAATGGAGCATAAGGTTCGACTCTATTCACTTGTGAGAAATTATATGTTTTACGGAAGAATTTGTAATCAATTTTTTTATGTGTAAATTTTTTTTGGGTCGACCACGGTAAAAATATAGAACCAATCTTTTATCCAATAAAATGAGGGACATTCATGATCTATAATCAAGAGAAAAAAAGTTTTATATTGATTATTATAAAAATCAATAATCTTATAGTATCTAATGATTAATAAAATAAAAAAATATTTATATTATTAATTCATTAAATTAAATTCATTTAAACTCGCAAATAAAAACATAAGGATAATGACAATGTGAAGTAGAATATGATCTGTTACTGGACCATTTTTATAAGATGTTCATAATAACTGTGATGTTGTTGGGACTTAGTTGTTGTTCGAAAATGGGATCACATGCAGATCTTGGTCTCATCATTGTCTGGATGATGACAATGAAAGCTCAATTGAAACACATACAATAAATAACTGGACCATAGTGCTACCCATTTGCCCTTTTATTTCTCCAACATCACTATCCTTCTACTCACTTTTTTTCTCTCCTCATTTCTAGATAATTCGTTATGAGTATCACTTCAACTGTACATTAAGGTAGTCACTATTTGGTGTGTTTAAAAAGTTCCAGGTGCACATAATTTTACAGAAATTATTTTACTTAATATAAAAAAATAATTATCTTTGTTATTTAATATGTAACGAATTGCATTTAACGTTTTGTTTGGTTGAATGATTTTTTATTTATTTATAAAAAATTTATAATACTTATCCATTTTACTCAACCAATTAAATTAGACCGTTCATTAGATGAATTTTGAAAAGAAAAGATAACATGTTTTTCAAAATCTTTTTATTGGTTTAGTTAATTCAATAAAGTAGAAGGGAGGATCATTAGGACATATATTAAAATTTCATAACTCTAAAGTGGGGAGAAAAGTAAAGGAATGAGTTTTTTTTTTCCTTCTTATTGTCCATATTTGTTTCATTTTAAAGTATATTTATGCCATTTTATATAAATTTTTTTCTTCTTTTAACTTCCTATATAATCTGACAAGAAGATATACAAAATTTATCTTCTATATTTTTTTCTCTCCTAAACAATCCAAGTATGATTACCATTTTTTACTCTTTTTTTTTTCTCTTTTCATTTTCTTTGCTTTGCTAAATCAAAACATACCCTTAAATAATATTATCTACAGATACATTTTTTTTTTATAAATAACCACACATACATATTAAAACACTATTAGTCGTACATATATATGTAAATAGACGTGACCATGGGGTATTTGATGACAGTATATGTTTTTTGGTCCATCTTGTGTGACCACTTCAACTTGTTACAAGCACAAGCAACAAGGTGCTTCATTTTCATAGTGAGGAGTGGGTTGTAAAGACAGAACAATATGCAACTAGTAGCTTCATTTATGGTTCATATTCAATAATTAATAGACAGGAAGAGAGAAATGCATTTTTCGTCCCAATTGGCTATTATATTTGGTAGCATAAGCTTGTTGGGCACGAAAATGTCTTGGTAGTTATTATATAATCAAACAAATTGGTTTCTATATATAACGCTGTCCGTTTTAACTATGGTAGTTATTCTACTATCATTGCTACTAAAGGTTAGTTTTTACCCGTTCATTTTTGGTTCATGAGTTTCTGATGTTAGTCACTTGTCCTAACTTTGAAATAAGGAAATGTTTTCTTTATCTTAAAATTTTACGCATGTAATATATATTTTTTTGTTTTAGATATAAAATTTCAAGTACTTTTCCAATAAAATAATAATTTTTTGTGGTCTAATAAAATAAAAAATTCTATAAAAAAATAAAATAAAAAGTTTATTATTAGAAGCATTTTGAAAATGTTCTTACAAATCCTTCTAGAACTTTAATTCTGGAATACATTAAATAACTATTCTGAAAAGTTAATTTTAAAAATAATTAGTATATTGCTTCAGGATTATTTTTTTAAAAGATTGTTCAGTGAATTTTGAAATTTAAATTTAAAAAATGTTTAAAATGTCTTTCATAGTTTTAATTCTGAAATATATAATTTTATTAAAAGTTTAATTCTAAAAGTGATTTTACAATCACTTTTGGATTTAAAGTTATGAAAAAATTTGTAATAATTTTGAAATTAAAATTATGGAAGTAATAGTATTATATTCATTTTATTTAACATGAGATGATTTCAGAATAACAAATAAAAAGAAATAATGTAATTAACAATAAAAGGTGGTCTGAAAAATAATCTTCTAAAAAAACGATGGCTTTAATTAAGGGCCGTTTCACTGACCAAAACCCCATTTAAGCCCATCACATAAACCTAATATAGGGCCCAGGGACAAAATTCGAAGGCAATGTTGATGAGCCCAAAGATTTTTTCTTCCTCTTCCTTCTTCCTTTTTCTTTTGGAGTCTTAAACCAGCACTTTTTCTAATATACTCAACATATTTTTTTATTTTCAAGTTTACCCTCATACGGATCGGCAATCCATAAGAGTCATATGGATTGGAAATCTATATGACTCTTAGGGATCAACAATCCGTATGACTCATACGGATCGACGATTTGTAAGAAATCGAATGATGTATGTTGGTATGCAATTTATGAATTTTGAGAAAGACAAAATTGATATTACACTGTATATATTGGGTGTATTAGAAAAATGACTGGTCTAAAAAATTAAACTCTTTCTTTTGGGAAAACAATCACGAATTATCCTTATGTGTTGGTTTAGCTTGATTGAACTACTATTATTCTAATCAGCTGAAACATAGGCGTTGTCCGACTCTCTATTCACATTTTTATTGCGTTATTATATTTTTAATGTGTTAAATTTGATATATATTAGTATATATATAGTTATATATAACATATGTTGAATCTAATTTTATAATATATACGTGTATATATATATATATGTATATATGAAAAAAATTAACATTGATATAAAAAAGTATATTCTCTTTATCTATTGTCATAAATCATAGATAAATGGATTTAGTATTAACTTACGCATAATAAATGTTGAGAATAGGGATAATTTGAGGCATCTGTAATATCTCCTTAACTATTTAGTACTATATTCTTTAATTATTTTAAACATAAAAGAGGTTTTGTTGATTTTTTCATGAAAATTTATGCAATTTTTCTTCTTCTAATATCTATTTTATGTTATA
>PYAF01000543.1:305593-338141 GCA_007407185.1 Glycine tomentella | reverse complement strand
TTTTATAATGTTATTTGGTAGAACAAGAAATTTAGTTTGCATAAATGGTTAAATAAATTTTAAGTGCCTATTGAATTTCATTTTATGTTTTGGTTACTCTAAAAATTAGTGTTTATTTTTTTTTCTCATTTATTTTTATATTTTATAATTAGAAGCAAGAGTTTTAAAATATTTTTAAGTTTAGAGGAAAAAAATGAAGATATTTTATTAAAATTCATGTGTTCAACGTGTATCTAATTTCTTAAGTTATTAGTGTTTAAGACAGAAGAAATTTGAGTATAATATGAGTTAAACAATTAAATTTTTTTTTATAAGATATAAAAAGACAGAAATATAGGATAAATTTAAGCAAAACACGTAGAATTAATTGAAGTGTAATTTATTCTTGATACTTTGATGTAATTTCGTTATTATGTTTAAAAATTAAACTTTAGCATTGGTAACAGGGGAGCAAAACGAGGTCGTGTTGCAGAGGCCACAACGTTTTCCATTAGAAATTTTCAGTTCCACCACATTCTCTGGAGAAACCTCTTGTACTGTGGACGCAGCCTCCGCCGCGGGGCATTACAGCCATTGAAGTTCATTCAAGTTATTTTTCACCGTTCCTCACAAGACCAGGTAAAAAGGTAAGCTCACTTTTTTCACAACCCCCCCCCCCCCCCCCCCCCAAACACCATGCTCGCATATTGCTAAAATCTTCGGTGTTGATTAACAGAGCGTTTTGAAAGCAAATGGGCTTTCTTATAACCCCGTTATTTTCTGCTTTACGCTCATTTTGATTCCTTTGAAACCGGATATTGTTTAGATGGATTCATCTGATAAGGATTTTTTTTTATAAATTTTTTTTGGTCACCAGCTGTTTGATAAAATGCTTGATTGGCGCATGCAATGGATTATTGTCCCAGTGAGAATTATGACATGGGTTGTTTGTTTTTGTTGATAGCTAAAATGTTTAGCTATAATCAATGCGTATGTGGTCATTGGTTTAATGCCTAAGTTAGTGAACTGAGCCTTTCCCCATCTTGCCTTCTGGTGTGTGCGATTTTGTGGATGCATTCACTGGGTTTGTGTTTGTGTTGCATGTTTAAAGGTTATTTGATTGTTGGTTGTAATAAAAGGCCAGTTTCATGTTTTTGGCATTGGAATTTGGTGTATAGTATGCACTTTCTTTTGATTGGTAGCTTGGGTTCCATGTGATTTTGGTTTTATTTGGATTTTTAATGATTGTGTGTCTTTTCTTTTAGTGTGATTTGTAACACTCCTTTTTGTTCTATTTTGGTTCTTGTAAGGTTTGAAGCTGTTGTCATTGGAAATTAGCACTTCTTTGTTAGTGAAAGATTAGAGTAGGATAAAAATGCTTAGACGAAGGCTATCTTTTTTCTCAACATCAATCATCAGAAGCTCAAATCATAGCAAACCTATTCTCAGATACCCATCTATCCAATCTCATCCCTTTCAGCTCCCTCACTCTTCCAGTGCATATCGAATAATTAGTCCTAATGCATTCCCGAATTTTCAAGGTTTTAGAGCTTACAGTCTTCTGAGCTTGAATGATCTGAGAGATAAGGTTCCCAGAAAACAGCCGACGAGGAAGGGGCGTGGGATTGGGTCTGGAAAGGGCAAGACAGCAGGGAGGGGTCACAAGGGTCAGAGAGCCAGAAAAGGTATAAAATTGGGGTTTGAAGGAGGCCAGACCCCTCTTCGCCGAAGACTACCCAAACGTGGGTTCAAGAACCCTTTTAGCCTCACTTTTCAGGTATGATTTCATGTCTATGTTTGAAGTTTTGTTTTTGTTTTAATGCATTGGGACATAAGGAAAACCAAAAGTGCAGTCTTTCTTTTGGTGTGTTGAAAAAATGTACAGTTTCGATTCTGAAGTATTAAACTTGGACTACTGCCAAAGCTACCTAGATTTTCTATGCATCAGGGGAAATTATTGAACCTGATAAAATCCACTCATGGACGAAATGTACTTTATCAAGGTCATTTTTGTTGCTAAAAATACATTCTTTCCCTATATACCTGCTGAATAATGGAGCAAAATAAAAAGAGACATTTTTTGTCTGTTCTCAACCATTTTGTTAGTGTTTAACTAGATTTGTTGCATCTCATGTCTGAGGTAGTGAGTTACTACTTACTACTATTGCCATCTTGAATATTGGATGTCCTTTCACTGTGTGTGTATTTGGATTGGTGGTAGCAAAATTGATTTTGAATGAAATTTGATTTTACAGAATTGATTATGGTCAGAATTGATAATGAAATGACGTGATTTTTGTTTGGATAACATCTATCAAAAAAGTGATTTTTTAAAAGATATTGTTTGGATACTTTGAATCAAAATTGATTTTGAGGTGTAATGACCAAAATGGGTTTTGATGTCGATGTACACTCTTCTAATAGTTATATATTATATGTATAATTCAAATTAAATAAACATAATTAAATTTAAGACTGTTTAAAATATGCTAACTCTTGAAATAGAACCACATTCCTTATAAAACATTAAAATTGGATAAAATAGATAATAAAAGTATTAACTTAACATAAGCATCAAAGTATAAACAATGTTAGGGGTATGAGTGCGAGGGTAAATTTTTTGTCAAAGAGGAAAACAATCTTTTCTTTTTCTTTTTTTTATAATATTTTTTAGGTTACAATGTTTTTTAATATGATTTATCACACTATTATGAGTATGAGTGTGAGGATAAATTAGACAAAATGCATTCAAAATTCAATGAATATAGCAAGACTTTTAATTATATTTTTAAGTCAATAAATAATAAACATACAAATTAGGGCATTGATGTGAGGGTAAATTAGACAAAAGCCACCTAGAATTGATTTTGGTAGAAGTAGAAGCTACTTCTACTTGCTTCAACTCCACCATGATTTTTTTCACCATAATTGATTCTACGAAGTTAACCAAACATGCAAATTTTTGGTCAAAATCAAGTTTGACCTACCTCACCATGCTCCACCGTGATTTTGAATGCAATCCAAACACACACTGTAGTTCCAGCTTTATTTCATCTCAAGTAGTTGGAGCTACCAAATACTACTAGTCATGGTGTTATACAGAAGTTATCTTTCAGAGTATGATCCATTACATAGATGCAATTTTCAAATATCACAATCAAAAGGATGATCTAAGAGCCTTGAGGCAGTTATCTTGTTGAAAGTTTAACTAAACCTTTGTGTGACTGTGTGCCTGTGTATAAGATCAATCTCTTGCCATCATTATTAGTTTCTTTTTCTGTATTTTCTCCCACTTAAAAAATGAAATATTAAGTGGGAAGCATATGACATCCTTCTTCCAAAGCTAGAGTAACGTGCCGTGCTTAATGCAGATTTTTTTATATATTTTATATTACAAGAAAAAATTTGTCTAATATGTATTTTCTTTAAGACTCTGAAACATTCTGTGAATATATATGACTGAGTGGCTAAGTTGGTTTCAATTGATATGAACCTCTGTTTTCCATATGACATTTCCCATGCATGATTTGCACTAAAAGTATTGTGATCACTGACATCATATGTTTTTCAACGTTTGTAGTTGATTTATTCAAGAGATTTATCCCTAGTATATCTTAACTATTTGTATGTGATTGCTGATGTTCATGTGGTAAGGTATGATGTGAACATTGGAGTTAACTTTGGATTTATGAGCATCAAGTAGGTCATTTTTATTCGTTTGATATTAATTTTATTTTGTTTGTTCATATTTTAATATATGGAACCCTTAATCGATTAGCCATTAATATGTCTATATTGGTAAATTTCATACGCATCTTTTTCTGCAGCCAATAGGTTTGGGGAAAATTGCAAAGTTTATTAATGCTGGGAAGATAGATTCTTCTGAACTGATTACAATGAAAACACTAAAGGTTTTATGACTGTTACCTCACTTCCTCTGGAAATATTTTTGCTTCATGTGCTTCCTCTCATTTTTCTGGTCATACCATAGGATGCAGGGGTCCTAGGGAAGCAAATGAAAGATGGAGTAAGATTGATGGGACGTGGTTCTGAGCAGATCAAGTGGCCAATTCATCTAGAGGTAGACTTGTTTTGAAGGCTATATGTGTTTGGAGGATCATAATCATGCTTTTTGATTCTTATGTCGTTGGAAATGCTTTTCTTAACACTTTTTAAACTTGTGTTTATCTAATGTTGTAATTTTCACCACAGTCATAATTAATCATCATTGTTATTTTTGCTAAATAGTTTATGATTTCTTTGGATGTTGGCTTGAAAGTCTATTCTCTCCTTTTTCCATTGGCAGCATAAGTGAGAAGAATCGGGGGTAGCCAGGTTTTGACCTTGGCAATTAGAATGGTACAATGGTTGTTGGGCATCTAACTTGGAATTTGTTATAAATTAAGTTGGTTTTATACTTGTATATTCAAATTTTATATGCTATCTTTAACCTTTTGGCATTTTTTTCTTGTACTTTCAGATAAACAAACAAACTCTCATATTTTGAGATTTATGTTTCCAATAAGAAAAAGGGATGCAAAATTGGTCTTGTTTAATTTAAATACCATATATTGTCTCAAACTCTTTTGGTATAAAGTAGGAATGTAGTTTGAGTTTAACAATGATTTTACAGGTATCAAGGGTTACTGTTAGGGCTAAGGAAGCAGTTGAAGCAGCTGGTGGGTCTGTGAGAAGGGTGTATTACAATAAGTTGGGCTTGAAGGCACTGGTGAAGCCTGAGTGGTTTGAAAAGAAAGGAAGATTATTGCCTAGAGCAGCTAGACCTCCTCCTAAGCAAAAGGACAAAGTTGATAGCATTGGTCGGTTGCCTGCCCCAACAAAGCCAATTCCATTTTTAGTTGAAGCAAGCAAGGATCTTCCAGTTCAGCATCTTAGTTAAATAGCTAACATTTTTGGCACCAGTTTTTAGGATTTTGTAATTCTGTGTGGTGCAAACGTCTGACTCACAAGTTTGTCATGCAGTTCTTGCAAATGCTCAGGTAGTTAATTCAAGAATGAGATAAATGAATTTCCTTGGGGACAAATGAAAGGGAAATTATTATTTCATTTCTTTTAAGGATTTGATCCTGGTCACTCAGTTGAAAAGAGCCATAGTTTCTTGTGTATGAGTGCTTGGAGTAGGATCTTAGCCTTTTCATTAAGGGAAATTTGTAAGAACACTCTTCAATGTTTATCTTTTCTCCGGATATGGATGGTACTTGTTAAATGACTTGGCTGAATTTTAATTAATGGACAATGTTTCAATCCGAATTTGTATTAATGTACGACTTGTTGTTATCCACCGATTCACATGTAAATAGATGCTATTTATTTACTTTTCATTAGACTGAGGGCATAAGTAAATATCCTTTAAGATTTTTAACTTTCACAATTTCTCTTGAGATGAAATCAACACCTCAAGTTACTTCTTTCACTGAGTTTAAAACTATCCACATAGCATACAAGTTTTGGTATAGGTAGAGGAAGAAAATAAGTAGTTTCCTTGATGGATTGGTTTTGTTACTGTTAAGTTTGTTGAAATCAGATATCTGTTTTCTATGCATTGACTTATAATATGTAATCAACAAAAGATAAATATCTGTAGTAGTTGCGGGTCTTGGTTCATTTGTTTCTACTTTTTGTTTATTTAAATTGGCAGCATGTTTTGTTGTGCCTACAGAATAGCTTCAGGTACGTGCTAAATATTAAATCCTTGTTCTTGTTGAACTGAATACAGGGATGCAATCACTGTTCTGGTGTATAATTTTTTTCATTATATTTTTTATGATTTATGACCAAAATTTTGATTGAAACATGTAGTGTATCTTATAATTATACACAATTATGTTTTCTTCCATTCTAAATTAGGTGACTATTCACTGTCTTGTTGCTGATTGCAAATATAAATGCAAGAATTGTTTGAGCTCATTCATCAAACATTCAACAGTCAACAGCACTATAAAATGTTATCTGGAAATGGAAGAGAAATAACCTTTCATGTTAAAGTAAAATATTCTTCTACTTTTTTAAGAGAAATATTTAATCAATGGGATTATTAACTATTAGTTCCATTTTTTTTATTTGATATTGGCGCTTTGTCATCAAGTTATGTTTTTGCAAGTTTCTCTTGAGTGTTGTAAAACCATGACAACTACAAGTTTACATTTATGTTTTCTTATTGATTCGTTGGTGATACTCTTCTTCGCCCTAAACTATATTTGTTAAATCAAGATCTTCGTGGACATTACAGGAGATAGACCCACAATGTCTGAACTATATACATTTAATTTCGGAAAAAACTTTATACACAAGCTAAAAGGCTTATACACCCAGAAAGGCACAGTACATTTACGTAAATGTCCCTGCTCATATAATTAAGTGAATCACTTTTCATTTGCCTTGGTTACGCTTGCCGCCGCATACACCATTTTTCCCCTTCGATTTTCTTCCGTGTGCCGCTGGTTGTCATAGTTTTGGGTTAGTTCGCAATCGTTTGAGTCTACATTGGTGGTTGTTGGTTGATTGCTGGAGGTCTAAGTGAGTTTCGGCGGCCGTCTGAGGTATATACGTGGTTTCGCATTCTGTATGGAGTCGACGGATTGGGTAATCCGTATACCCTATACGGATTGAGTAATCCGTAGAAGGCATACGGATTGCCTCCTACGAATTACCCAATCCGTATAGGGTATACAGATTACCCAATCCGTATAGGGTATACGGATTACCCAATCCATGAACTTCATACGGATTTAGTAATCTGTAGGAGGTATACGGATTGGTTAATTCGTATGCCTCCTACGGATTACTAAATCCATATGAAGTTCATAGATTGGGTAATCCATATATCATATATGGATTGAGTAATCCGTAAGATGTTAATTTTTTTTTTAAATTTGATTAAATGAATTGTCTTTTATTGGTTATTGTACATATTTGAGTCGCTAGGAAACTTATTTAAATTAGATTAGATAATTACATGTTGTAGTAATCATATTAATAGTGATTTTGGGATCGATGGAAATTTGATTTGTGGCCTATACATTATATTAAATAGAAAAATGTGGACTGCACAAAAATCACATTCTTATTGTATATGTATCATATAAAAAGGCAATATGTTTTGGTAGTGGTCAAGATGCTTGCATGGATTTATTAGTTGTGCCTTATTGGTCTTATGCTAGTATACCACTTTGGTTGCCTTTGGTAGTGGTCATCATGAGTATATCACGGGAAGGGAGTTAGATGGGAGAGTATATGCTGCATGATTAATCATATTTTGGTTAGTGGTCTTGATGGTTGTGTTGCCTTTGGTAGTGGTGATGATGCTTGGGTTTGTGATTGTTTTGTTTGTTCATTATCCTTTTACCAACCTTTGTGTCATAATATTGTTATTAGTTGTGCCTTATTGCTGTTATGCTAGTAATGTTTGATTTTCATAGTGGTCATCATGCTTCCATGGATTTATTAGTTGTGGCTTATTGCTCTTATGGTGTTATACCGCTTATGGTTGCCTTTGGTACTGGTCTTGATGATTCCATCAATTAAGTGGTAGTGGTTGTGATGATGGCTGGCTTTGTCATTGTTTTGTTGATTATGTTTGAATAGCTTAATGGTGATAATATTGTTATCACCCATTATATTTGATATCTTTCTATTTGAATGAGAGATGAATTCCATATTGGTTTTGTTGTATACCAGATTATGGCTAGAACACGAGGAGGACATTAGGCATTAGGTCTTGGTGTAGACAGAGGATCTAGTAGAGACAACAGTGGGAATGAAGAGCCAGCCCCTCAGCATCGTAGGCCTACGACATCTGTCAGAAGACAAAGGCCACGGGCAAGTGTTGTTGACCCTCCGGCTCGAGACTTACATTTGGGGGCTGGTTTGGATGAGGATGGTGGTCTTGAGGACAGACATGTGGAGCCTGATATCCCTGCCATGGAGGGGGGAGTTGATGAAATGGAAGGTTATCCAGGTGGGCCACAGGACACATCAGTATTGACATAGTATGCTGACCACGTGGCTCTTCGAGTGTGGGAAGGACATGTACTTGTTTTATTATTGTAATTGGTTTGATTTTTGAAGTACATGACTGGCATTGATGTAAATTGATTGTAGGAACGACCTGAATTGAAATTGGCGTCACATGGAAGAAAGGTTCATAAATCTGGGTGGCCTGCACTCAAGATAGAGGGACTGGTTGCTGCTACCGACTTAGCCCCGTTGATTGCATGCTCAATTGAGACAGGTGACAGGGGTTTGCTCTTGGCTTTTGTGGAGAGGTGGCACCCCAAGACGAGCAGCTTTCATCTACCTGTGGGGAGCTGACGATCACTTTGGATGATGTGGCTTCCCTGTTGCATATCCCCATTGCAGGAGCAGTTTTGTCGTACGACATGATCGATGTTGGATAAGCGGTTCACTTGCTTGTTGACTTGCTGGAGATATCCCTTGAAGATGCCGGGGCGGAGATGGAGCAATTCCATGGGGCAGATGTGCGTTTGTCTTGTCTGAGAGACATCTATGCCGTGAAGTGCGAGCAGATGAGGTGGATTGTAGCAGCCAGAGCGTACTTACTTCATCTTGTTGGGTGCACACTGTTTGCCAACAAGAGTGCTACACATATTGGTGTAGTGTTCTTGGAGGCCTTTCGTGATCTAGACGACGCAGGAGGATATGCTTGGGCTGTGGCAGCACTTGTTCACATGTATGCTAACCTAAATTATGCATGACAACACCACGACAAACATCTTGCCGGTTATATCACCTTACTGCAGGTAATGGTTCGACTCTTGTCATTGTACTTAATACGAATACATATGTTTTTTTACTTCTGATGATAACAAACTAATGTTGTTTATTGCCTTGTAGTGTTGGATCTATGAACATTTTCCCACTGTGGGAAATGTCACTGCTATGAAGGATTATCAGGAGTCTCAACCACGAGCGTGTCGGTGGAAGGCTGCCCAGGCATTACCTACGATCACCTATCGTAGACGACTAGATAGGTTGGTGATGGAGGATGATTGTTGGACTCCTTATGTTGATCATCGTCCGCATAGAGACTTCGACATCATTTCCCTCTTCTCTGGTCATATTCGCTGCGATCGGTCATTGTCAGACATCTTCCGAGTAGGGTCCTGAGGCAGTTCGGCTATGTTCAAGCAATTCCAGAGCTCCAGTTATCAGAGGCGGCATCCACAGAGGCCATTGATGAAGCATGGATACAGTTTGGGGATCACTTAGCATCTACCACTGAGGTTGCCAGTCATCCCAGTCAGACAGTGGTCGGCTACATGGACTAGTTTTTCCGGGTGTCGCATCCATACATGAGACCCTCTGAGGTTGATGATCTTGTTAGGCACCCGCCGACCGATCCACACATTGTTGAGGACCCTCCACATGCTGATAATGATGACCCATCACCAGATCCACCTATATCCGACGAGCCTCGACATGCATTGGTATGTGCGTTACTGTACAAGTGTTTGTTTTGTAATCTATGTATTGCTACTTTGTTAACCGTTATTATTTTGACATTGGTTTAGGCTACATTTGAAAGGATAGCGCGAGACTTACAGGAGATGATAGACCTATGCATGGTTACTCGTGGGACTAATGCCTATGCCGTTACTGAGCGCCTACTACGTATAGCTCGTTCGATGACCGAGGAACGATGTGTCTATATGCGGCAGAGACGGACGAGGCAGAGGCGACAATAGTGATCTATTTGGAGACGTTGTTATTTTTATTGTTATATTTATTGTACATTATTGTAGTTCGACATTCTACTTCATGTTCTATGAACATTATTGTAGTTCGACATTCTACTTCATGTACTTCGACATTATTGTAGTTTTGACATTCTATTTAATATTATGTTTGTTTTAACTTATTGCTTGTCATCAAAACGCGTTTATACAATAAGACATGGTATTCATGGTTGAACAAAGCATCGAAGAACATGGTTAAACAAGATTCATCATTTGTCAAGAATATCAACTGAAATAATACAATTTTAACTAATGTCCTAAGTCAATATAATCAGTACAGATATGCTGAAGTTGTCTATAAGCTTCTATTCTATATTGGTAAGGAACTATCCATTGCTTTGCAACATTGTAACAATTTCTTGACCATAACAACGCAGGTGGCGGAATAGGACATCCAGCTTTCAATGCAACCTGAAACATTAACCAAGATAAAGTTTGGTTAACATTTGTTTAAAGCCATGGGGAATAAACTGTGTTCAAGAACTTATACCTGAACAAAATGGTTTCCAAAGACATGTCCAATACACATTACCCAATGAACATTGGCATCTGCAGGTGGTTGGCTTCTTAAAGGAAAGAAAGTCATGCTTTGTTGCAGAGACAGAGAAACCAGAACAAGGTTATACCTTGATGCAATGACGTATCCCAGATCGATAATATCCATCCACTTATCAATTGTTACCTGACATCAACAAAAAATAACTGTAAATATAACTAATATCGTTAATGTATAAGTACAAACATAATAACACTGTAGTTACCTTTGACAAACCATCAACAAGTAGGGGCCGTTTCAATTGCTCAAATCTATCAAAGCCACCAAACAATACTATATATTCATTAGGCCATTGTGCAAGTTCTTTAAGCAAATGATTGCGAACCAAAGACCAAGATTCTTTACCATAACCTAGTAAGGCCGCAATAACATGAAATCCACAGTTACCATCAGCTTTAACATCAATGATGTCTACAATGAAATCATGCATGAATGTATGAAATGGATCCAGCATTGACAGCTTGGTCTTTGTATGACTGTCATCAGCCGAAGATGTTGCAGGATATTTTTGTGTGGAACAACTATTCTGCACAGAATGTAATTCATCCACATACTCCTAGTAAGATGGATCCCGCTTGGTTGATCTCACGTGTTGCGAAACTTGTCTCTTTTGAGCACCTTTTGTTTTTACTTTTTCAGGCGGAGGACACATTGAGTTTTTGTCAGGATATGCAATTTCTCTAAGTTTTGTTTGTAAAGTGACCTTCCCACAAAAATCAAGGTTATTAAAACGCCTAGATATGGCTTCCATCTCTTTAGTTATGTGGACCTGGCCCTCATCTACACCTTGATCTTCAAAACTTAACCTTCGCCAAAAAAAATCAACAATATCAATAGGTATGGACCCAAGAACATACTTAGCTAGCTCACATGCACAAGGCAGTCCATGCGTAGTTCTCATAACACATCCACAACGACTTTTGTTTTTGCTTGCATAATGGACTCGCTCATACTCAGCAACTATTTGGTTTAATGCATACCTGGACACCATTCCAATCAGTCTTTTATACAGTGTTACTTGAAACACATGACTTACCACATGTGTGCTTCTCTCCAATGATGCCCTAATGTTAGTATGTTGCAAGGTCAGCATGTTGTGCATTGCATCCCATACACTACAGAGGTCGCCAAGGCTATTCTGCAATAGTCTCTTCAATGTCCAATGTGCAGATTTGACCCTGCAATCCAATGGTAACAGTCAAAAACTATCCCCTACATAGAGAATATAAAAGCAACAACTTAACAAAACATAAAGATTTGCTAACCTGTTAGTTGTTGTGATACCTAAATGCATCACTTGTTTGGTCCATGCTGTTACAAATTTTTCTTTGTGTGGATTGAGCCATGTTTTTTTGACGTAATCAACAAACGCTGGCCATGGAGAACACGCAATGTCAAACTTTGCAATACAATCACCAAATTCATTCTCATTAGCACAATCCACAAGACTTCCCCAAGCTTCCATCACATAGTCCCATGCGTTACTCTGTCGGATAAAAGTTTTACATTTTGCCTTCACATTCTTTTCAATGTGGAACCGACAAAGTAAATTAGTACACATAGGGAACACAGTTGTAACTACACTCATCAATGCTAAATCTCTATCAGTAACAATAACCTTTGGGAAAAATTCACTTTTAATAAATATGCCCCTAAAACGTTCTAGTGCCCAAACAACATTGTCTACACGTTCAGTTTCTAATAAAGCAAATGCAGCTGAGAACGTCTTCCCAGTAAGAGTAACACCAACAATATCCACTAACCGAAGTCTGTACCTGTTTGTTTTGTATGTGCTGTCTATCAGGAAAATAACATTATATGCATTGCTCAACTTCACTGCATCTGGATGTGTCCAAAATAGGTCACGTATGAAATTTTCATCCTTTACTCTATGCCAATGAATATACATATCACGTTCAAGAAACTTCATCAAGTGTTGCAATTTAGTATTACCTTATCTGATACGCGTACGATATGTATATCTTGCATTCATCACTTGCTTCAAAGATGTACAATTATTGGGATTATGGTCTTTCAAAGTTAGGAGAATATTCTTAGGCTTGATCATCGACCGTGTCATATCATGCAATACAACCTTCTCTTCCTCTGTCAGTTGACCAGCATACGGGTGTCCACATAATGACTTTCCCAAAGCATGATTATGAGTGCCACATAATAATTTCACCATCCACCCTTCACCTCCCGATATTAGTTTGGCTCACAATTTAAACGGACAATTGCATTTTCTAGTGCTAGTCACTGTAGGTACCATGTTTTTGTTGAATGCTCTATACTTTCTACTTCTCTCACAACCAATTAAAACAAATGATGTTCTTCCCTTCTTTCCAGTATGCATGTCCGACCTCATTATCACGACTACAAAATCAGTCATATGCAACAGTTCTAGCCCATTTTAATACATCCTCACGAGAAGGGAACACCTACACAAATCGATAATAAGGTTTAACTTCCATAAATCACTTTCTCTTATAAACATTAACCAATTTAAAAATAATATACATACCTCACAAGTATTGAACGCTGCAGAATAATCGACTGAACAATCAGTATTTTCAAATGCACTAGGTTCATCTCCGATCTCTTCATTCATATAAATGTCTTGAGACATTATACTATCATACATCCACTCATCGTTGTTCATCTTCACAAATGACAACACACTTACATAAGTCACAACACAAACACATAATTATAATTAACAACATTATAACCACATTATCAACCACATGTTATACATTTATTTTCAACATGCAAAATTACAAAATACAACAATATATTGTCACCTGCTTTTTTTATTAATAATAAAAATCAATTTTTAAAAATTATTATTTTTATATCGTACGGATTACTCAATCCGTATGGCTCATACGGATTGCCTAATCCGTATGAACCATACGGATTGAGTAATCCGTCATACGGATTGCCTAATCCGTATGAACCATACGGATTGAGTAATCCATATAAGTCATACGGATTGGTTGATCCGTATGAGCCATATGGATTGGTTGATCCGTATGAGCCATACGGATTGGTTGATCCGTATGAGCCATACGGATTGGTTGATCCGTATGAGCCATACAGATTACTCAATCCCTATGTAGCAAACAAATTAGCCAATCCGTATGTAGCATACGGATTAGGCAATCTGTATGGCTCATACAGATCAACCCAGTCTACATTAACGTACTGATTACCTAATCCGTAAATTGTATACGGATTATCGAATCCGTATTTGCTAAAAAATCAACTTTCCTTCACCGACAGCTGCACCACCACGGTCTGAGACTCCGACCAACCCAACAGCGGCAAAGGCAAACAGCACCAGGCAAAACGACCAAAACCAACACCTTCCACTCAGAATGCACTCAACCAAAGCTTCAAGTCGTTCATGGAAACCAAAAAAATATGCTGAGCTTCTGTTATAAACAATGGAGGGTATTATTGGCATTTAAATAAAATTCTGGGTGTATTAGTTGTTTGCCTGGTGTATAAAGGTTTTTCCTTTAATTTTTACTAAAGCATTTTGGACCCTCACTGACTCGCCTATAGTACGTATTAAATACTAAGCTTCCCTAAAATACAAAAGAAACTACCAAGAACAGAAAGGAAAAAAAAACAGAAAATCCATTTTGGATCTATGATAATCCACAATTTGGGCACAAGACTGTTTACTCATGTTTCTACCCATAGTTAATAGATAGGTGGCATTGATACACATATGTAAATTTGAATTCATGACCAATAAGTCATCATGACACAACTTTATTGGTATGTTAAGATTTGTCCTCATATACTTTCTTAAAAAAATACATGATATTTGTTACATAAATTTTGTGTGATATGTTCACATAATCATTACGACTGATACAACTCTCTTTTCGAGTGTTTAATATCATTGTATTTATAAAACTCAAAATTAAAACCATTTGTTATGTTAAAATAATTTCATACCAATTGATCTAACCGCTTAATATGATTCCTTAAGAGTATATTAAAACTATTTTCTATTTCTATCCAACAAAATATAAAATGTGCAAATTCTGAATTAAATGCAAATGTACATGTGGTTGACTTTAATACTGCAAAACCCAAGCCAGTTGTCACACGAGACCTCAATGTCTGCCTATTTCTGCACCAAGTAAAGCACCTGCTAACTATAAACAAAGTAATAACACCACCAAAGGGCCATATCAACGCGTTGGCATACATGTCAACCTTAAAGCCAATAAAGGAGGAGGAGTAGTGCCTACCACGTTTTCATCAAACCCCCAACCTTAAATACATACATCACTCTCTCACATTAATGCATAAAAAACATACTAACTCAATATTCTGGCATTGCTAATGAAACATGAGGCTCCACTACCTTACCCTTTTCCTTCTTTTGGTCCCTTTGGAGCTGAGCATCATTTATGGTCTCTCTACACAAGGAAATGTGCCTAAGAAATCATTCAAGCCTTTATTTCCCCGAGGCCTTGCTGTCCATTGGTCCCTATCACATAACATGTCCTGATGCTGAAGGCATCATCTCACAAAAGGTTGCAGCTTGGGTTAAGAAGGACCCTACATTGGCCCCTGCCATCATACGCCTTCATTTCCATGACTATGCTGTTAGGGTAATCACATTTCTCAATCTCTCTTTAAATTTGGCAATGTTTTTGCTATGCTTGTTTCTTGCTTACTTCGAATAATTTACACTTGAATTGGCCACATGCATCTTGATTCATGCATCACTGATCACCTTAATTTTGCTAGGTGTATTTTGATACATATGATGGACCATTAGAAAAAAGGGAGTGTTTTGTGTTTATTTGGAGATAAATATTCCTATTTGATTTGGATCATTTTGACTATTGTAGCCTCATTTTGAAATCCAGCATCTAAAATACATTGTCATTATATTTTTTTTTACACGGTCACCTAATTACAAATCACTTTAGATATGACTTTTAAAATAATTATTATTAAGTCACAATCTTACCATACATGACTAGTTATAATTAGATGAAAATTAAAATATATAAGGATAACATGACAATTTGAGGCAGAATATGATCTGTCACAGGACCATCTTTATAAGATGTTCGTAATAACTGTAATGTTGTTGGGACCGGAACTTACTTCTGGTTTGAAAATAGGATCACATGCAGATCTTGGTCTCTTCATTGTCTGGATGATGACAATCAAAATTTACTTGAAACACATACTGTAATGTTGTTGGGGGCCGGAACTTACTTCTGGTTTGAGAATAGGATCACATGCAGATCTTGGTCTCTTCATTGTCTGGATGATGACAATCAAAAACTTACTTGAAACACATACAATAAATAACCGGACCATGGTGCTACCATTTGCACTTTTATTTTCTCCAACATCATTAACCTTCTTCTATTCCTCACTTTTTTTCTCCTCACTTTCACACTATTTTTGAGTCATTATTTTACTTCATAGAAAAATAAATACTTTTATTATCTAAAATGAAGTGAATTACATTGTAGTAATATTAGTCAACACATATATGAGTATAACACATTATTAGTTAATAGTTATACATATGTAAATAGGTGACAACTTAAAAAAATTCAGAGTGCCAGATTCTAGTTAAACTCCTAAGTATATTAACTTAAGAGATTAAGATTTAACATTTTAACATTGTAATTATAAATGTTGATTGAAGTAAATGTGACATGAAACACTTTGTTTGATACACTTCAATTGATCAAATACAGTGCAGGGATGCGAAGCATCAATATTGCTCAACCATCCAGGGAGTGAGAGGACTGCATTAGAGAGCAGAACCCTGAGAAGCTTCCAACTGATTGATGATATCAAGAGTGAGTTAGAAAAGAGGTGTCCAAGAACAGTCTCTTGTGCTGACATTCTCACTGCTGCAGCAAGAGATGCCCACTCTTATATGGCTGGAGGACCATTCTGGGAAGTCCCATTTGGCAGAAAAGATGGCAAAATTTCCTTAGCCAGAGAGGCCAATATGGTCCCTCATGGCCAGGAAAACATCACAGCCCTTATTGCATTCTTTCAAGAAAAAGGGTTAGACATTCTTGACATGGTCACTCTCTCGGGCTCACACCAGTGGCAGAGCCACTTTGGAATCAGCGATGGCCATGACACTACTTAAAAAATAAAATTTACAGTTATTGAGTGGCGGATATTTTTTTTTTAAATTATATATACTTATATAATTAATTAGGATTAAAAATAAAATTTGGCACTATCTAAAAATAAAATTTTGCACGAGCTAAAAAATTTTGCTGGCTGCGCCACTCCACAGGGCCTCACACACAATTGGGAGGAGCACTTGCTCTTCTATCATGGATAGGGTTTACAACTTCAATGGGACTGGAAAGCCTGACCCTTCACTCAATGTCTATTTCTTGAAGTTGTTGAGGAAAAGGTGCAAAAGGGTGATGGATCTGGTGCACCTTGATGTCATAACCCCTAGGACTTTTGACAGAACCTATTACACTAACCTTATGAGGAAAGTGGGGTTGTTGTCAACAGATCAGTCACTGTTTTCAGATGCAAGGACTGCTCCTTTTGTTGAAGCATTTGCAACACAGCATTTCCCTTTCACTAACCAGTTTTCAGTGTCAATGGTGAAGCTTGGGAATGCTCATGTTCTGACTAAGCCTAATGAAGGTGAAATCAGAGTTAATTGCAATTATGTCAATACTGTCTAATTGGTGCCCATTAATATGTGATTAATTTCATTGTTCTAGTTTTACTTTAGATGTCAATAAAGGTACATGTAGAGGGTTCAATTATCTGTTAAAGGTCTAGTTCAATTAGTTGAACTAGTTAGTGAGTTGTTGTGAACATCCTCATATCTATCTTTGGTTTCGGATAAAAAAGCCTTCAATTGTCTTTGGGGACAAATCTACTATTGTTTGTTGAGAAATTACTTTTCTCCCCATTAATTTTGTACATTAAACGTATTGATAAATCAAATACAATTACAAACTTACTCTTTACCAAGATGTTATTAAATTACATAAGTAATGCCAATGTATATAAAAAAAATAAAATTACGTTTTCGGATTCGAACTCATGACCAATACATATATATGCCAATGTATATATGCTTCGAAAAAATATATTATATTTAAATATTTTAATGAACTTGAAAAATGTGACCTAATAAAAGCATATTATTATTAAAAGTTGAAATCGTATATGCATATACGATTTTAACATGTTTTTTAATTACTTTAAAAATCATATTTTAACATACGATTTTAATACAAAAAAGAAAAAAATTAAAATTCTACTTTAACAGACATTTCTAAGAGAGAAAAATATTTTGAACAAATGAAAAATGAAATTGTGCTTTGATATATGACTTCTTCATTGTGAAATCACAAACCAAAGTATGATTTATTCATTTTTATATTTTTTTAAAAAAAAAATACCCATTATGGTAATTTTTTTAAAAAATTGTCCATTTTCTTAATTAACCCCATATTTAAGTCTTGTTTTATTAACAATGTTAAAATCTCTGTTAAGGAGTTACTTCAAATAGGATTTCAAATAGGGAGGGAGTATAATATTGGAGTAAGTTTGGAGTTTTGTGTCATATTACAAAATCTCAAGATAGTGGAGTGTAGATTACTCTATTTGTTAAGGTAGACTCAACCACTAACCGAAGAAGAAAAAAACGAGAGGAAACAACCTAATTGTGGATGATCTCTCATTTGAAGGACTACACATAATATTTCAGAAGTTCATAACAAAATGGTTAAAGAAGGGAGAGTACATGATATAGGATCAGGAAGTGAGTTCTTGTCCCTGCTGCAGGAATAGGGAGTTCTTCGGCTTCAGATCCCTATGCATCACTAATTCACTACCATCGTGTGACAATTGTGCACCGCGATGACGATCTGGTACACACTATATTGCGGTATAATTTGAGAACTAAAAAAGCCAACTCAATATTTAAGGGATTAAAAACTTATTTATGTATTATCTTTTCATAATTTTAAGAGCTTTTATAAAATTAGTGTTTGACCTAACTTTTATTTTTAAGAAGAAAAAAATTAATAATAAATTGTACCAAGCACTATATTTAGTTTCGTGTCATCTATATTACATCAATGGACAATTTTTAAGCACATATTTTTCTCTGATTTTTTCCTAGTTGCATCTCTTTCTCTAATAAAGAAATTAGGATGTTCATTAGCAGGATTGAATTGAGTTTATGATAATTAAATCGAAACTGATCAAATTTAATTGATTATATTAGGAAGTTCACAAGATACTCCATCACGTAGGGAGCATCAAACAAACACTTCAATTTTCCTAGCTTGCCACATGATGAGAAACACTCAATATATATCCATTGAGCTAGATAAGGGTTTAAACTCTAAACAACTATATGAATGGGCTGATTCTGACAAACCTCCCCCGAAATTTTGGGTAAAAAAGATGATCGTTCTATATGGTTTTTCAGATGATTATGAGACTTCAAGGGAGCAAGGAAATTTGAGTTTGTCAAAAACAGATTCTGACAGTTGTGCTTTCACTTTATCGTTCCTCATTACATGATATACGATTGATTAAATTGGTTACTGGTTAAATTGTAACCTATGTAGATGATTGTATATGAAGCAAATTTGTGGTAAATTTTAGCATGATGGAGGATAGGGCTGAATGTTTGTGATTGGTGTTGTACAGTTTTGCTTTCTCCCTTGCTGCATTTAGGGAAACATCTATAGTTTTATGGCTAATAAAATTTGATGTGAAGAAAATATAACTTGGAATAATTTCTTCAGATGGAAGTTTGAGTTGTTCCATGTCTTGATTATTATTTATTTGTCATTTTTTGTTTAATTATGTCAATATTTCTGTGTATTTTTTCATGTGAATTTATACTTGTTCTCTTAGAAAGTACCACTTAGAAGAAGGTCAAGATCTAGGGAGACGGATCAGTTAAATTGCTGCCATTCAGGTAGAAGAAAACAGCAAGATGCAAGAAAGCATAAAACTCCTGATAAGGATTGGAATGACAACTTTAAAAGGAAATCCAGAGGAAAATAGGGAAAGGCACCATGGATACACTCTGAATAGTAGAAGCCACGAAGAAGATTCTGATGTGGAATGGGATAGTAGGGTCAATGAAAAACAGCATGGCAGAGAAGGAAGAAACTCAAGAAAGTGGAGCAGATATGAGAAAAGGCACCATATTAGTAAAAAAAGCAATAAGGGTGGCGCCGATGCTTCTGAATCCGACAAAGATTTGCTTGGTAGACGAGAGATGGAAACACAACATGATTATTACTCTAGGAAAAAGCTCTAAGACATAATTAAAAGATGAGAAGCACTTCTAAACCAGGTCTTATGGGCATGTTTGTGCAAGTTTTTTTAGAAGCGTTTTTAAAAACAGAAAGTAAGAAGAAAAAATGAGATGAACTTTTCTATAAGCAAAAATAAGCTCTCTATTAATTAATTTTTAGAAGCTTACTAATATAACTTCTTTAAAAGATGAAATGACATCTACAAATGAGTTAATGAAAATCACATTTTAGTTTATGGAGAAATTCATTTCATTTTTTCTTTTTACTTTCTTCTAGGGTTGGCAAAATGGACTTGGCCCGCCGGGTCAGCTCGTTTAGCTAGCGAAAAATGCAGGCTGGGTTGACAATATTTACCCGATGATAAAAAAATGGGACGGGCCAACCCGGCCCGCAAAATTGCGGGCCAAGCCAATATTATTTAAAATATTATATATTAAAATTAAATATATTTATTTAACATATTTTGAAATAAGTATGTTCTTTTAATTTATGCTCTTTTGCACTCTCAGCGTATTCTAATTAACTTCTAAGTTTTAATATCAAAATGTTTATGATAATGACACTTTCAAATAGTCTTTCATTGCTAACATATTACACTTTGAACAGTTTACATCCATAAATTCCATTTGCAAGTGATGTAATTTTGTGAATTATCACATGACATCATTTATTTAGCATTAGTTTTAAATTGTTTATTTTTATTTAACTTTGTGTTTTTTTAATTATAACATTTGTATTTTTTTATAATTCTTTTGTATTTTTTTAAAAATTAATTAATTAATTTATATTTTATTGTTTAGGCGGGCTTGCTCGCTGACCCGCATTAAAGCGGGGCGGGCTAGCATTTTCAGCCCACTTTGCAAAAGTGGGCCAACCCGCCCCACCCCACATTTTTGGTGGACTGGGCCAGTCCGACCCATTTTTTGCGGGCTGACCGACTTTGCCAACCATACTTTCTTCTTTTAGAAATGCTTCTAGAGAAGATTACATCCAAACAGACCCATAGAAGATCAGGTCTTCATGATGAGTATAAATACCATGAGAATGAAAATGAAAAAGTTGATGGAGATTGGTCTCGGAAGGACTGTTACCAGCGAGAAGAACATGTAAGATTCATCATTGTGGCTCATTTAAATAAATGTTATTTGATTTAATGAATAAAGGGCATAAGGGTAATTGATTACAAATGGGAGTTATTAAAAGGATAATTGTTGATAAAGTAGCTATCTTAAACGTATAAAAGGATAACTGTTGATAACTGTTGATAGGTGCAATTATCTTAAACGTAGTGGTTCAATTTCTAATAAATAGAGATTTAGAAAACTAAATACATTCATTGTCTGCCCATGAGACTTGTATTTTATCCCTATCAAAAGAAGATACAAGAACTCAAAGGGTCAAGACTCTGAGAAAATATTCTACTATAAAAGATCTTCTGCAAATGGACAAAGGTATGTTTATGTAAAACTCATGAATTCTAAAGATCCTGTTCATGAAATTTGATGTGATTGTTTTAAACAGAAATTATAGATTTATGTTTACATGTGGTATCAGAGCCAGATTTAAGAATTTGTGATTTTCCATTACTAAGGTTTTGTTTGTGCAACGATAAAGTATTCTGGTATATTTTGAATCTTAATTTTTTTCTTGTTTCGAGTATTACCAATCGAATAATATTGATTGAATAATATCACAGAGTTGTTGTTTCTCACTTGGTATGCCTTATGTTCCAATGTATATCATGATAAAGTCCTGATGGTGTTTTCAGTTCAACATATGTATAATGCAAATTATTTCCTATCACTATAAGACATAAACACGTTAATGTTGGTGATGAAAAGTAAACAATAATAATTGATCACTTTATTGCTCTCCCTGATTCAAAATTATATCAATGCATATTTAAAATTGTATTTGATAAAGTTATAAGTGTTGTTGTGTTGTGATCGAATGACTGTATATTTTGTTGACATTGAAAATTAATTACGATGTTATAATGTGTTTGAATGTTGTTAAAATCTTATAATTTTAACATAATTTTGTATTTTATGAAGTGTTTATATCTTGGAATTAAAGTATGGTGAATTTGTTAGTCACCAGTGGCCAAATTTGTATGAGATTTAATTCCAAATTATATGTTCATTTCAATCATCCATAATTATGATGTTATGAATGTATTAAAATTATTATTTTATGGATGAGTTGAAGTTTATTATTATGGGGCAGTTAAGGACCAACCCAAAGGATGGTTATTTGTCGTTATAATAAATAAACATGAATGTTGGCATAATAGATACACAGCTAGTTCTATTTATATATCCAAAGATAGTAAGTAATCCTGATTAGTGTATGTATTATTGTCAAATTATGAAAAACAAAATTTATTAGCGTCATTATAGCTGAATATTGTGTATTAATGGATCCCCAAAGGTGAACATTATTATGCATTTTATGATGTATGAATTTGTGAATTATGTTAGTGTGTGATATGTATGATTCAAAGTATTAATTTTTTAAGTTTTATACCTTGCAGTACCTGTTGCTACACATTCGCTTTTCTCAACTATTGCAGTTTTCAATGAACTAAACTTCTCTGAATGAAAAGAGCAAATTGAATTTTACCTTGTTGTAATGGATTTGGATTTGACTCTTAGAGAAGAGAAATCTAGTGCTATTATTGATGCAAACATTGAGTATGAAAGAGTCCATTTTAAGAATTAGGAAAGATCCAATAGGTTGAGTCTAATGTACATGCGTATGAGCATTGCAAGCAACATTAAGTCAACTCATCCACAAACTGAAAGTGCTAAATAAATGATAAAACTTGTGGAAGAGTGCTTCCAAACTACTGACAAGTCTCTTGTTGGGACACTAATGAGTACAATGACCACCATGAAATTTGATGGTACACGTACTATGCATGAGCATGTTGTTGAAATGATAAATATTGCAGCAAGACTCGAGTAATTCAATTTTACACCAGGAAAGACAAAGTATGGCAAATTTGATGGTACACGTAATATGTTCCTGGTGTAGTTCATTTTGAACTTTATTACTGTTTGAGTATAGTCATTTCCAAATGAACTATAATACCATGAAAGACAAATGGAATGTGTATGAATTGCACAGTATGTTAGTTCAAGAGGAAACCATAATTAAGAACCAGAGAATTCATTCCATCAATTATGTCAAACATCAAGGAGCTAAAAAGAAAAATGGTAAAAAGCATGAGAAGAAGGGAAGAGGACTATTAAAGATCAATAAGGTCTCCTATTCTCAAATCCAAGAGAAGGAACATAATGGAAACATATGTCATTTATGTGGTAAGGCTGGACACTTCAAAAAGGATTGCCCGAAACGTAAGGCTTGGTTTGAAAAGAAAGGTAAACCTTGTGCTTATGTATGTTATGAATCAAACCTTTCTGAAGTTCCTTATAATACTTGGTGGATTGATTCTGGATGTACAACTCATGTTTCTAATATTTTGTAGGGATTCCTTACGACCCAAACCACAAGGCCAAATGAAAAGTTTGTCCTTATGGGTAATAGAGTGAAAGTTCCAGTGAAAGTTGTTGGGACTTATCGTTTGATCCTTGACAGTGGATATTATTTGGACTTATGTGAAACTCTTTATGTACCTAGTATATCTAGGAATTTAGTTTCTATTTACAAACTTGATAAAGCTGGATACTTTTTTAAATTTGGTAGTGGTAGTTTTAGTTTGTACAAGCACAATCATTTGATTGACAATGATACTTTATGTGATGAATTATATAAATTATGTCTTAATAATCTTTATGCTGAAATGCTTATGACTCTGCATCATGACGTTAGTACTAAACGTACCTTAATGAATGTTCCGCTTACTTGTAGCATAAAGTTTGAGACACATTTCCAAAGAAAGAATTGAAAGATTGATAAAGAATGAAATTCTTTCAAATTTAGATTTTACTGATATGAATGTTTGTGTGAATTGTATCAAAGACAAACAAACAAAGCACTCAGCTTTTTGAAATTATACACACTGATGTTTGTGGTCCTTTTGATGTTAACTCTTTCAATAAGAGAAATATTTTATCACCTTCATTGATGATTATTCACGTTATGGTTATGTCTATTTACTACATGATAATCTGAAGCTATAAATGCTTTAGAGATTTACATTAATGAAGTTGAAAGACAATTAGATAGAAATGTGAAAATTGTTAGGTCTGATAGGAGTGATGAGTACTATGGAAGGTATGATGAAAATGGACAACATCCAGGCCCATTTGCTAAATTCCTACAAAAGTGTGGTATTTGTACTCAATACACAATGTCAAGTACACCACAATAGAATGGTGTATCAGAAAGACGTAATAGAACCTTGTTAGACATGGTTAGAAATATGTTATGTAATTCTTCTTTACCCATTTCATTGTAGACTTATGCTCTAAAGACTGCCATGTATGTATTAAATAGGGTTCCTAGTAAAGCAGTTCCAAAGACTCCTTTTGAACTGTGGACATGAAGGAAACCTAACTTAAGACACCTAAATGTTTGGGGTTGCCAGACAAAAATTAGATACTACAACCCACAAGAAAAGAAATTGGATGCAAGAACAATCAGTGGTTATTTCATTGGTTATTCAGAAAAGTCAAAAGGGTATAGACTTTATTGTCTTAATCATACCACAAGGATTATAGAAACTGGAAATGCTAGGTTCATTGAAGATGCTGAAGTTAGTGGGAGTGAAACACCACGTAAAGTGGCAATTCAAGAAGTGAGAGTACAAGTTCCTTTGATTTGTAACTCTAGTAAAATTGTTGTTCCTCATGTTATTAAACTGATTAATAATAATGAAGAACAACAAATGAATGATCCCATTGCTTATGATGAAACTATTGCCAATGAACCGAATGAACCCATTGTAGAAGAACCACAACAAATAACATTAAGAAGATCTCAAAGGGAAAGGAGATATGCTATTTCTAATGATTATGTGGTATATCTACCAGAGTCTGAATTTGACTTGGGTATAAAAGATGATCCAGTGGCGTTTTCACAAGCCGTGAATAGTGAAAATGGTGACAAGTGGTTAGATGCCATGAAAGATGAGTTGAAATCTATGGAACATAATGAGATTTGGGACCTTGTTGAGTTACCAGAAGGATGTAAGAGAGTTGGATGTAAATGAGTCTTTAAGACCAAACGTGACTCTCATGGTAACTTAGAACGGTACAAGGCTAGACTAGTTGCAAAGGGATTCACTCAAAAAGATGACATTGACTATAAAGAAACCTTTTCACCAGTTTCAAGAAAGGATTCTCTAAGAATCATTATGGCATTGATAGCTCATTATGATATAGAGTTACACTAGATGGATGTGAAAATCGCCTTTCTAAATGAAAATTTAGAGGAAGATGTGTACATGGACCAACCAATGGGGTTCATAGAAAAGGGAAAAGAGAACATGGTGTACAAACTTAAGAAATCAGTATACGGACTTAAACAAGCTTCAAGACAATGGAACCTTAAGTTCAATGATACCGTTGTTTCCTTTGAATTTAAAGAAAACACTGTTGATCGATGTATATATCTGAAGGTCAGTGGGAGTAAGTTTATATTACTGATTCTGTATGTTGATGATATCTTGCTTGCAACTAATGATCTTAGTCTTTTAAATGAGACTAAGAAGTTTCTCTTTAGTAACTTTGAAATGAAAGATATGGGTGAGACATTCTATGTGATTGGGATAGAAATATTCCTTGATAGATCACAAGGACTGTTGAGTTTATCTCAGAAAGCATATCACTACTACAAAAATAGTCTTTTACGACATGCGTTCTATATCGGTTGTGCGATAACCGTCGTTGTTGAGTAGGCGGTGGCATTTTTGTAATAATTTGCACATTTCAAAGACGGTTATTGGCTAACCTGTCTTTGTTTCTTGAAACTACGACGGTTCTAAGACAACCGTCTTAGTTAGCATTAATTCAAATGCGGTTTTTCATTAAACCCGTCGTCGTCTTCAACATCACGTTTTCCTCCATCTTATTTCATTTTTTTGTCCCCCTAAAAAGAAAACCCTAATTACTTGCGCCTTCCAACACCATTGAAAGAACCTTCTCCACACCAACAAGCTCGCCTCCAAACACCAACGCTTCTCCCTCAGCCACCCCTCTGCAAAACATTTTCCTCTCTGTGATGTTTGCCAGGAGAGAAGAGCCTTTGTGTTTTGTTAGCAAGATAGAGCGATTCTGTGCAAAGAGTGTGACGTGCCCATTCATTCTGCCAACGACCTCACCAAGAACCATAATAGGTTTCTTCTCACTGGGATTACGTTTTCTGCCCTCGATTCTCCTTCAACACGGCCTTTTGAGAAGATTAGGTAAGGGAATATTTGAATGACACAAACTTACCCCAACCCCTTTAAAAAAATAAAAAATGGAAAGTGCCTGGTGCGACCAAATAATTTGGGTGTAGCGTCAGGCCTTGACCATTGAGCCATATATTCCCATTCATGTGTTTCCTTCGGCTCTTGCTTCCGTGACTTGAGAAAAGAAATTTAGGGTCTTGAGGTTTTTATTCTGCGGCATCAGACATGGGAGGAGGCAATGGGCAAAAGGCAAAGATGGCTCGCGAGAAGAACCTCGAGAAGCAGAAAGCTGCCTCAAAGGGTAATTTTCCATTCTTCTTTGTTCAGTTGATTAGGGTTCCAATCCAGGCTTTGACGCCTTCCATTTTTTATGCCCAAAAATAAATTAAAAAAAATTGAAGAAAAAAATTCTTCTGAAAATCGAGACGGTATGTGTTAGATCTGGCTTGGTTCATGATTTTGGTATTTTGTTTGATATGCGCAGGAAGCCAGCTGGATTCAAACAAGAAAGCAATGTCGATTCAGGTAATATGGTGCTTGTAATCTCACAGCATCTCGTTTTATTTTTCTCCGCTTAAGTTGAATTTCTCACACGGTTTCTTGCATAGAATAATGAACTTCGATGATTAATATTGCAATAAACGATCAATTTCTTCCTTGATGTGTGTTACCTTCTCTACTAAATGGATGTTTAATACTTAGGACTTGGGAGGGGACTACACAGGGGAGAGAGTGATACTTAGGGGTCCAAATTGATTGTTTATTCCATTATTTTGGGTGAAGATTGCTGTATAGATTTGCTAATAAAGCCTGCATTTCTGTTACGGCTAAAAGAGTTCTTTGTGTAGTGTTTTCCATTCATCCCTTAGGACTAGGGCTGTTTCATTTTTTCAATTTATCTTCATTTCTGGAATATCTTTTGCGATTATGTTCCCTGTTAGATGCTGGGTTGGTCATTGGTGTAGCTATGTTAATTATGTTCTGTATTTAGAGATGAGATAGCTTGCTTAATGCATTGTAAGAAAGTTTTTCTGTCAATATTGATGGGGAAAAATCTTCAATTCATTCCATTCCGTTTTACATTTTGTATATTTTGGTCCATTGTTTTTGTTGAAAATTTCTAACTGAAGCATCACAATTTTATTCTCTCATCCATGATTTGTGTTTCCTATTTGAACTTTGGAATTAAGTTATTTGGTAAGAAGACTTGAAACAACACTGCTTCATATCATTTAAAGTCATATTAAGCATATTTGGAGGAACTAAATTGGCTTTGGGTACTTCAATACATAACTCTCATAGATTTCATATGGCTGTATCATACATAATTTGATATAAAAATTAAGTAGATATAAAAATTCATAAAACATGTGTCATAAAATAAAGAGAAAATATGTAACTATATAAGGGAAGAATCTATATAATATCAATAAGAACAAACATATATTCTTTTCCTGGTGACTGAAATGGGGTGGGGTGTGAACATTTATTATATGATGGAGCTGAACTTTAAATTTTATCATCCATCATATGGTCTGAAGTTTGTAGTTTCTGACATATTATTGTAATTATGACTTATGCTTGTTTATATGTTCATCTATTTTGAGCCACTCGTCATTTTGAGCCTGTAAAAGGGATGCCGTGATTACATCTTTCTCTGTGACAATTTTTCTTGCTGTTATTTAGGGACTACTGCTGTAATTCAATATGGTACCGAAGCAATTTCTGGTTTCTTTAGCTATGACAGTGTCAGAGTTGGTGAAATAGTTGTAAAGAACCTGGTAAGACTGAACTGCTAATCATCAATGTTTATTTCAATAGAGGATGTTGTGAGAGGGCTTCTTTCAGGAATTTATTGAAGCAACTAGGGAGCCTGGTGTTACATTTTTGGCAGCCAAGTTTGATGGTATACTGGGACTTGGATTTAAAGAGATATCAGTTGGAAATGCTGCTCCAGTTTGGTATGCTACAATTTAAATTACGATTCATCATTTTGTTAGAAGTTTATTAAATTTATTGAATTTTGTTAGTGCTTACTATAACCCTACTGGGTCTAACTCTTCCTATAGTGAAGAGTCTTATAGAATCAGGCTGCCCTTGTTATTGTTTTTAAAAGTTTATTGAATCCCATGTGGTGGACATCCATTTCTTCCTTATAAATAGCAGAAAGTTATGTACTTTGGGTTTGGTATAAATTAGCTAATTATATGAATAATAGAAAAAGCAAACGTAGCATTTATTATCATGACACATGCATTAATATGAAAGCTGGCATGATATAATATAGTATATATATAAGTCACCCCACGTGACAAAATTGTGTGCAATTACTTTCTCTTTTCATTGACTTATGCACGATGCATGAATTTTGTTGAATAATTGAGATGAAAAATAGTATAAAAAAATATTAAAGGATTCATATAAATAGTAATTTAAAAAAAAAACTACTGTATTTATACAAATATTTTAAAATAAAAATAAGCCAACATTTTTCTTATTTAGAAGTAAAAATATTTTTTAAACAAACTGAAACAGCTCATTAGTTTTTTATTAAGAGAAAAATAGAATATATTTGTATAAGAGACTTGTAGCTATGTATGTCCCTATATAGGTCCTAACTAGTAGCTAATCGTTTAAAGAATATCATTAGGCAAGCTCATTCACATCATTTATAGTGTGGTCAAAATCAGAATTTTAAAGCAATTTCTTAATTTATTTGATTCGACAAAAAATAGAATAAGAAAATTTGGATGGAGATAAAAAGAGGAATTATTTTTTCTTATTTAATTGAAAAAAATCAAATATCCCACAAAAATATTTTTTTATCTTCTCACAAAATGGAAATAAAAAACAGAGGAAGATAATTTATTATTATTATTATTATTATTATTATTATAAATTCTAACTCATTTAAATTGATGGTGCTGCAATTTAATAAGAACATGATTTATGGTAATGGATCTGATCAGGATTTATCTTATTTCCTTTTTCATACCTTGTTGCTCATATGTGCAATATATTATAGACTCCCAGATGCACATGTACACATTACCTGACCACCTCAAGGAGTTAAATTTCCAAAAAAGGTAGTAAATTAAATAGCTGCTCCTTATTTTTAAATTTTCATTTGTTGTTTTATTTTGTCCTTGTTATTACATACCCGTTTTGTGGATTGTGCACAGGCAAACTTAGTGGAGTGGTTGATTGGATATGTTGCTGACTCTACCGAGGAGGTTACAAAATCATCATACATTTTTTATTCAATTAAACAATAGTAGTTACAATATCTTGTTTTGTAGACTTTTTTTTACCATTGTAATGATGATTACAAAATGTTATAGATGTTATATTTTTATCCTATGTATATTGTTGTTAGCAAAACTTTGAGATTAATCTTGTTAATGAAATGATATTTATTTTTATATGCTTCATATGGTCCATTAAGATTGATCATATCACCGCGGCTATTATTATCTACACGTAAAAAAAATTTGAAAAAAAATAAAAAAAATTCACGAAACTACATCGGTTTTCATCTAATAACCGTCTTAGAAAGGTGTTTTCTAAGACGGTTGTTAGACTACAACCGTCTTAGAAAGCACCATTCTAAGACGGTTGTTAGACTACGACCGTCTTAGAAATCGACATTCTAAGACGGTTGTCATCCAACAATCGTCTTAGAAAGTGTGATTCTAAGACGGTTGTTAAACTACAACCGTCTTAGAAAGCACCATTCGAAGACGGTTGTTAGACAACAACCGTCTTAGAAAATGGTTTTCTAAGACGGTTGTAATCTAACAACCGTCTTAGAAAGTGACTTTCTAAGACGGTCAAGAACCAACGTAAAAAAATTGACTTATCAATGACACCTTTATCAATGACGGTTGTTGAACCGACGTAGAAAGGGGTAAACAACCGACGTAGAAAGCGTACTTTGTAGTAGTGTATATTAATAAAGTTTTAGAGAGTTTCGAAATGCAAAACTACTCATCGTCTCTGGTACCAATTCAGAAAGGAGACAAGTTTAGTCTCATGCAATGTCCTAAGAATGAGTTGAAACGAAAAGGAAATGGAAGCAATTCCATATGCATCACTTGTTGGGAGCCTAATGTATGCTCAGACTTGTATGAGACCATATATTAGCTTTGCAGTTGGAATGTTAGGAAGATACTAGAGTAATCCCGGTATGGATCATTGGAAAGCTGCAAAAAAAAAAAAGTTCTGAGATATTTGCAAGACACTAAAGGTCACATCCTTACTTAGGAGGTCTAGTAACCTCGAAGTGATATATCATGGAAAAGTGCGAAACAATCTGTAATTGCTGCATCCACTATGAAAGCTAAATTTGTGACATGCTTTGAAGCCATAGTTCAGGCTAAATGGTTGCGAAACTTTATTTCAGGGCTTGAATTGGTCGACAGTATTGATAGGCTGTTGAAAATCTATTTTGATAATTCTATAACAATCATTTTTTTAAAAACGACAAGTATTCAAAAGGTGCTAAGCGTATGGAATTGAAATACTTTGCCGTTAAATAATAGGTTCAGAAATGTAGAGTGTCTATAGAGCATGTTATCACTAATTTTATGTTAGCTGATCCCTTGACAAAGGGATAATCACCCAAGACATTTATTGGTCATGTATGTAGTATGAACATTATGTCAGCTAATGAATGTTGATCATTATTGTAATTATTGACTAGTGACACTTTGAATTCAATGATTAAGTTTCTGAAAATTATCTTGTTTTCAAATTTATGTATACATGCATGTATGCATGATTATTTTGAAAAACAAGATTTGTCCCTAATGAAGACATAATAATATTATTATGGGACACTATGATGTAAACTTCCATTAAAGTATCATCTTAGGAAGAAGAGCTAATAAAGTGGTATATGGAAGGAACTATGTTGATTTGATAACATAGAACCGCCATGACCCTTATTGGTTTTATTTCTGATCATGATTTATGATGAGGCCAATGTATGAAAACTTTAGCCCTATGTATGCGCATTATAATTGTTTTCATTAAATCATGAAATGAAATTCGTGACATGAGCCAAGTGGGAGAATGTAAGATTTATTATTATGCCTCATTTAAATAAATGTTATTTGATTTAACGAATAAAGAGCATAAGGGTAATTGGTTACAAAGGCGAGTTATTAAAAGGATAACGGTTGATAAAACAGTTATCTTAAACGTATAAAAGGATAATTGTTGATAACTATTGATAGATGCAGTTATCTTAAATGTAGTGGTTCAGTTTCTAATAAATAAAGATTTAGAAAACTAAATACATTCATTGTCTACCATGAGAGTTGTATCCTATCTTTATCAAAAGAAAATACAAGAACTAAAAGGGTCAAGACTCTGAGAAAACATTTTACCATAAAAGATCTTCTGCAATCATGAACAAATGTATGTTTATGTGAAACTCATGAATTCTAAAGATTTTGTTCATGAAATTTGATATGATTGTTTTAAACAGAAATTATAGATTTGTGTTTATAGAACAACATCACAAAAGGAAGAGATCAAAACATTAGTAGAAATTGATTCCATCAATGGTTAGAACTCGAGTGGGGGAGAGGGCATTGTAGAAACAGGGGAAGTGATAATCAATTGTTAGTCACTAAAAAGATATTGGATCTCGTATCATACTCAGAAGATTGGTTGACCTTAGTATTGGTAGAAATAAATAAATAAATGAAAAATATTTTTATATTAAAAAATAATTTAAAACTTAAAACCTTTTATTACATTATTTTTTCTTAAAGTATTTTTAAAGTTTTTGTTATAAAAAACTATTTAATTTTTAAGAGGCTAATAAAATGAAATAGGTATTTTCTCCCTCTTATTTCATGCTAATTTGAGGGAGAGTTTTTTTTTTCTTCTCTTTCGTGGGTTTGCCATTTTTTCCTTATTTTTCTTTTTAAACAAATAGAGAAAGTTTTGGTATTTTTATTAAATTTCTTTTTATTTCTTTCTAATTCTTATGTTTTTCTGATAATAGGACAAAGACTTTGATGTGGTGCACCAAAACTACCTTGGGACATAGTAAAATACCTCCAAAAACACTTCCATTAGTAAGTAAGATGGACATGTGAGGATACACTTGACAAAAATTGAGGAGAAAAACTTGCAAGGTGGATTGAATTATGGAATGAACAAAACCTAATGGGAATAGTGGGATAGCCTATTCATGGTTCTCCATTGCAAACTCGTGAATACATGAAATGGTATTTTGCAAATTTCATGACAATCTCATGTTTGCGGAGATAGAAGAGTACAAATAGTTGTTGTAGCAACTAGTGTAACGCCTCCTTTTACTCTCTCGTGCTTGATTGATTTTAGGAGAAATCTTGTGTCCACTTTGTATTAGAATTGTCTTAGTTACAAATTTCATGAAAAATTTCTTTCTTCTTACTTTGATTTATACCATTCGTTTGTAACATAAACGATTTTCCTCACCGCGGTTCATACAAATTTAGTCCATCAATACAAATTGGAATATAATACAGTCCATATTACATGCCCATTAATAAAT
>PYAF01000543.1:288585-303319 GCA_007407185.1 Glycine tomentella | reverse complement strand
TATAATCCATAAAAGCCTAATTCCAATTTCTTCCTTAAGAGTAAAATTCTAAAATTATTTAGAAACTAGCTTAAGTTTTAGTAGCATTTTTAGGATGTCATTTAACTTTCTTCCCATGGCTTTATCTAAATTCTTATTGGTCCATTTTGCCTTGAATTATTAAAATTACTAACTAACTTATTTAGGAAACCTATTCCTCCCATAATTAAGAGAAAACTCCATAGATTATGTCCATTCTCTTCTTATAATTTTCTGATGTCTGAGTTAGTCTCGGTTAAGCTCTTTTCAAAATATCTTCTAAAATTCCTAGAAATTACAATTTAGGGTTTCTTGTCACCAACTATGTTAATAATTAGTTATCTAAGAGTATCTCATCCATTTTCCAGGTTTCCATAAATTTCTAAAATTATCTGGTTAGTTTTTGACCTAAGGGTATTTTGGTAATTTTGCCACTCACCCTAGGGGTATAATCGTCATTTCTAAAAATATTCAGGATATCTTTGTAATTGTCATCCTAAGGTATTTTGGTTAGAACATTCACGAGTATTTATGAAATTTTCTCCTTCAGATATCTTCCTAAAATACCTAGGGCAATTTGGTCATTTTTGAAATGTCCAGGGGTATTTTTGTCATTTTCCCTAAATCCTTCTATACTGCCTCTAATTAACATTTTACCCCAGTAATTGACTGTGATTCCAAAATTTGGGGGTGTTACAACTAGAACCTTCATCTTAGATGCCTACTCCGAGCCTAGGTTTCCTTTTGGATATATTCGTTTTAGAGTTGGGTATACCTAAGTTCAGATAGTCATATTTGTTTCAGATTTACATATTACACTTATTTTCAGACACTTATAGATTGTAATTATATTTTATTTTTCTATGACACAACATTATGGTATTTTTTATATATATTATGTATGAAAACTATGTTATTTCACCATTGTATTTAATTATTCTATTGCAAGGTTCATATCTTTTTGAAGATTACAATTATTGTAAAACTGTTACGATTTTTTTTTAATTGTACTGAATTTCAAGAAATAATGTTAATGTGTTTTTATACATTTTAATGGAGTTTACTTACACGAGTTTTTTACAATGAAGTTTATCCGCATATTTTTTTTTTAAAGAATATACTTGAGTTTTGAAGGTGTTAATTTATTGACATGTGTTTCAACATTAAAAAATTAACGAGATTTTTTTCAAGCAATATTTTGAACTAGAATCTGCATGTTTTGTTAGTGCATTGATTTTTTATATCAACAAAAGTGGCAGCATCGATATTGCACTTGACTAGTCCAACGGGCGGTTTCTGCCATGGTAACGACCATTGATATTTTTTATAGTTAGTGCGTTGATTAATTGTAAAATTTGATGATATCAGATATAAAAATGAAATTAAAGTTGTTAACTTTAGTGGTAAATATTGCACACGAGTTATATTTTGGCAATTGTGTAGTAAATACTTTTGTGTAAATATAAACCTATTTTCATTTTAAAATAAATCAATAATGATATATATATATATATATTATTTTTAATTCTTGCATTGTTCAAAATCGCATTCAGTTATGCAAATTTGTAGAAAATTAGAAATTATTACCATGCATGAAGTTATTGATGATAATTTAAGATTACACTTTGCCATCTAATACATAGTTTTATTGGGAATTTATGTTTTTTATTTTAAAAATTAGGCTAAATTGCATTTTTACTTCTCGTTTAATTCATGATCCATGATTTTGGTATCATATATTTTCTTACGATTTTATTTCTCACATTTTAATTAGAAAATTCACAATTTTAGTCTAATTATGAATATGTTTATTTTTATTTATTTTTAATTAAATTAATTTTTAATGATACCTAAATAAATAATATTAGATTTAAGGGTTCAATTGAACAAAAAAAACATATACAAAATTAAAAATTGAAACAAAATTACAAATTGTTAAAATATGAAGACTGAAACCATGTATTATTAAAAAATAGAGGGACCACAATTAAAAATTAAAAGGGAATAAAATTGCAATTAACCTAAAAACTAATTTTATTTTATTTTATATAAAAAAGACAAAAAATACCCTAGGCATCGCCTGAAAAAAAATACTAGTTTAAGAGAAGGAGGGAAAATATATTTTGAATAATCATCATTTATAAGTTTGAAACAAATAAGTCTCAATCCTAATAATAAGTTTAAAATATTAAAGTTTACAATAATGCTTCATTAAAGAGGGTATTAAAAATGTACTTTAATTGTAGTTCTTTGATGAACCATTTCACAAAGAATGTGCATTATGACTTATATGATGACATAAGATAGTTGTCATTTAATGAACTATTGAAAGACTGTATGTCCTTAAATAGCTAGTGATTCATAAATGAACTATTATACTACATTATATACATTTTTTTTAATACTGCATGCGTTTAAATAAATAATTGTTATGTTTTCTTAAGTTTTATTGTAGCCTAGTTTTAATGCATGTAGTGGACACTAGGTTTCAATGTATTGTCCAGAATATTCTAGTTTATATTTGATTTGGAAGTTTCACAAAAAAAAAAAATAAAATCATCTAGAAGTGTTTAAAGGAATAGTTTGACACTTTGCTTTCTAGCATTATCAATTTACTATTGGTTGGAGCAAATAAATCCAGAATGTTGTTCCCTTACTAGCTTGTCATTCACTAATTAAGCCCAAAGACAATTGTCTTGCCAAGGTGATAAAGGTCTCTGAAGCTTACCTAGTTGAGAAAAATCAGGATTGTAGATTTTTGGTTAGAAATAATTTATTTCTCAATAATAATCACTTTCTAGACAACGATTTTATATTCAAATTAGACAAGGGCAAAGTTAAAAGGAACAGTCAAACTGAAAGAAAAGTTATTAGTCCTTCTTATCTTTAGCCTCTATAGTCAACACTCATTATCAAAAGGAAGAATATCGAAACGTTTTTATTTTTTTAATAATGGGAACATATTACAATAATCCTGCATATATATATATAGAACATTTAGAAAAATTTATTAAGATTATTAAAGAAAATGGTTTAGTAGTTTCTGAGAGAAAAATAAAAATAAGATTTTTAGATTATGAAAATGGATAAAGTTAATATATATATATATATATATATATATATATATATATATATATATATATATATAGCAACTTGCTCCTACCTAGGTTATATATAGTCGTAATGAAGCATATGAGTATAGGAATAGGACTAAGTAGCAAGCATGGAAGGTTCAATTTCTTTGTTGATGTTCTCTTTGGTCATCTTTATCCAAATCATGACACAGTGCCATAGCAGCATGACCAGATGCTTGCCTGAGAAACATGCTGCACTATTCATATTTGGAGATTCGCTATTTGATAACGGAAACAACAATTACATCAACACCACCACCTCTTTCCAGACAAACTTTCCTCCCTATGGAGAAACTTTCTTCAAATACCCTTCTGGCAGGTTTTCTGATGGACGCATGATACCAGATTTTGTTGGTATGATTTTTTTCATATGTTGTTGCTTTTTTTTTTTTTTTAAAAAAAAACAGATATCATATCTACTGAATACTAATTAAGAAAGCCAATTTGGTAATTAGAAGAAAAAAAAACATGATTCATGATTTATCTTTCTCTTAAGCTTATCTTATTTATTCTCATAATCAGAAGTGCTAGTAGTACATCGTCTAATATATTTTTTACTATGGATTACAATTTATTGAGAGCTACCAAATTAAGAGAGAATCCATTAAATAGAGTGTGAAGGTCACAAATTTTTTTATTTTTAATGAATCTCAACTAACAAAAGAGAAGTTTGATTAAAAGAATTTTGTCAACATTTTTCTTAACCAAAAACCCCAATTGGTGAATGCTTCATTCTGAATTGAATATATGGTTTATATTCATTTCGCGCCTGCAACTTTGTAGAAAAGTAATTTGAACTATATAAATAGCACTTATGTTTATATTAAATTTTTATGTTTTATTTGTAGCTGAGCTTGCTAAGTTGCCTATACTTCCACCGTATCTGCATCCGGGTCACCTTGAATATATCTATGGTGTCAATTTTGCTTCAGGAGGGGCCGGAGCTCTGCGCGAAACATCTCAGGGAATGGTAAGACCATCATCAAATTTAATTGAATAATGTTTAAATTATTATAAACTCTAATATTTTTCCTCGATTTGTACGGTTAATAAAATAAAGACATGTAATTTGAATAAAAAAGAGAAAATATTGATTATCTACAGTTTAAGAAATTGATGAAGAGTGTGGAAGGAGAGAAAAAGACGTATATATATATATATATATATATATATTAAAATCTTAATCATTCATTCTACTATATATCATTTGGCGCCACTAATAAAATTATTAAGACCAATCACGTCCCTATCTTTAGCACATAACTTATGATTGAAGTTCTGTGTACTGTGTTAATGATGGACACGTGAGTTATGTTCCCACGTACGGGTAAGACCTAATTAAGGTACTAATTAACATGTGAGGGGTTAATTAGAGTTCTGAAATGTCTTCGATATAGTTAGGACTTTTCTCATCTCATTTCTCGATAATTAATTACTTTATCAATCTTTGTTTATATTGAATGTTTGACCCGTCTCTTGACTAGTCTCATGGCACAGTATGGCACCGCATGGATGAATTGTGATGGTGACCAATTTGGCATATATAGCTTAATTTGAAAATAAAAAAGTCGAACTAATTTTTGTATATAGCTTAATTTGAAAATAAAAAAGTTGAACATCAAGATTGTTGCCGAATTATAAGGATGATGAAAAGGCAAATAAATTTAAAGATATTTAATTTGAATTATTTGATTTTTTTATTATTAAAGTACAATTACGATTTGGAGGAATTCAAGTTAACCAAAGTCCACAAGAAATTTTCACTCATCATGGATCCAAAAAAATTAGCTAGGAACGATCAGTTAGGTGGTTAAGATTGGAGTTTCAGCGGAGTGATAAATTTAACTGAGCGTGTCTTGAAAATAGGAGCAAAGAGGATGCAACTAAACATATAAGATTAGTCAAATCCTATATAAAATAGTTGAAATTGATAGTTAGGCAGCTAAGTAAGTAATGGCTGCATGATTTTAAACATTTATTTCTTATCTGTACAAATATGTGTTTGAAAGCATTTGAAACACACTTTAAACTAATCAATCAATACAATTATCTTTTTCTAACTATTTTTCTTTCACCTGACTTGTTTTCCATCTTGCTATTTTCAAATTCATTATCTTTAAATCCTACTCATGTCTAAATCTTCTTACATTTAATCTTCAATCAAATACTTTTCGGATTAACTTGAGAATCCATTACAATTAAAAATTTGATTTCCCCTTTTAACTCACAAATAGCTCGGTCACAATTTTAAATTTTAGAATTGTGTTGGAGCAAATATTAGTCAAATGTATTTGATTAGTCTTTTTATTTCACACAATATATATATATATATATATATATATATATATATATATATATGAGAGAGAGAATCTTGTATAAAGTTTCACTAGACTATCATAAAAAACATATTGACCTAATTTTATACATAAAAAATTGTTGGGTAAATAAATAAATACTATTTTTGTTTCTTTTTATAAGAAACAAGTATATTTTATACTATCAATTACTTCTTATAAAAATGATTGGATGGATTATGCACAAATCTAATATCTTTGTCTGAGTTTTATCCTTAATTGACATGTATGTAGGTGATAGACCTCAAAACTCAGGTAAGTTACTTAAAAAATGTAAAGAATTTATTTAGTCAAAGACTCGGGCATGCAATAGCTGAGGAAATACTGTCCAAATCTGTCTACTTGTTTAGCATTGGAGCCAATGACTATGGTTCTCTACTGGACCCAAACTCGACCAGTGTGCTTCCTCCGGTTGATCATCAACCATTTGTAGACATTGTAATTGGAAACCTCACAGACGTGATCAAAGTGAGTACAAACTTTGAATTGATTGTTGAGAAATAATTGCTTTTTATGTTCTCTTTAACTTCCTATTTTTTTCATAATTCTAATTAAACTTAATATTATATGATATGCTTTTAGGAAATTTATAATGTTGGTGGAAAGAAATTTGGATTTGTTAATGTGGCTCCGATAGGTTGTTCCCCTGCCATAAGAATTTTGGTCAATAATGGAAGCACATGCTTTGAAGAATTTTCAGCCATCGCAAGATTACACAACAATGCACTCTCAAAAATGCTTCACGAGCTAGAGAAAGAGCTCAAGGGATTCAAATATTCAGTCATGGATTTTTATAGTGCATTATCTCAAGTGTTCAACTATCCAACAAAATATGGTATGACCATTATATATATATATATATATATATATAACAGGACTAAAATGAATATATTCTAATAGACCAATATAAAAAATTTACAATTTTATAAGAAAAACAAAATCATTAGGGACTCAACCTACTGCGAAACAAAAATTTATAGGACCAAAACCATAATTTTTTTTATAAGAACTAAATGCATAAAATAAGTATATTATAAAAATTTAAAAGATATTTAAGTCTAATTTTTTTAGCACATTGTATTCATTGTTTTCTATTTGACTTTCTGGGAATTGAAGGATTCAAAGTAGCGAGCGTGGCATGTTGTGGAAGTGGACCATATAGAGGAGTTGATAGTTGTGGAGGGAACAAAGGGATAAAAGAATATGAATTATGTGACAATGTCAATGAACATTTGTACTTCGACTCTCATCATCTTACTGATAGAGGTAGTCAACATTTCGCCGAGTTGATGTGGAGTGCAAATCGCACTGTCACAGGTCCTTACAATCTGAAACAACTATTTGAACTTTGAATATGTTCTACCAAATAAGCAAGATATATCTAAAGAAAGACCTATTATCATGATACATTTGTTTCCAAGTTCTGTTATTTTGGTTCACTCACGTATGTTGTACGTGTTCAATAAGTGGGTTGAGCTTGCCAAATAAAAATGGTCTTGATGACTTGAATTCATACATTTTTTTTGTACTGCAAAAAGGTTGATTATTATTAAGGGGTAAACAATTGTCACAAGAAGTGCAATTGATATCATAACCGTGAGTTACAGAAACAAATAAAAATAAAAAGTTCCAGCAACCACGAACAAGTTGCCTTACAAAATATGAATCCCCTACTAAATGAATATAATATGTGTATCAGTACACTTTAAACATAAAACCAAAACACTACCCAACTGGAATTTGATGAACCCATATGCATGCCATTAAAAATGATGCTAGTGTAATTACCTTAGCTGCAATAAACATTCTAGTGGTTGTATATTCCATAAATCTAGAGATGATTCAAAGCCAATAATGTTAGCCTTGCACCATGACCATGTTCTATACTTAATTGCTTCCATCACAGCCTCTGCATCTTTGCACTCGGCATTAAATCTGATCTCATTTCTGTGCAACCAAAGCCCCCACACCAAATTAGCCTTCTTTCCTTTGATAGATCCTTTGTGTTTCTCAAAATGCTTGATACAATCATTTGGTAGTACCCGAATATCTCCATACCACAAGTAGCAATTTGTCCAAATATAATGCGCAAATGAACTATCAAATAACGGATGTTTAGATGATTCCATTAGCTCATTACGAAAGACACACAATGTGCTAGTTGCTTCCAGTATGATTTTTCTCCCATTCAAATTGTCCATTGTTTGGATTCTATCATGTGACAACCTCCAAATAAATCCTTTAACCTTTGAAGGAATTGTTAACTTCCAAATTTGTTGATAAAAATCAGCATCCAGCACCATTCCTTCCTTGACCAAACTTTCATACACCTTCTTGACAACATATTTCTTGTTCGAATTAAGTTCCCATGCATATCCATCCACCACCCCTTTTTTGGGCTCATGACCCCTTATAACATCCCATATTTGTTGCATCGTGTCTTGCTCCCATTGGAACCAAGGTCTTCTCCACGACAATCAGATTTGTTGCGGAGAACCTCATGTCGTTGTCGTGCCTCCACCGTTAACGAGTTTGCGTTTGTTGCCGATTTGACAATTTTTTTAAATAGAATTTGGAGATAAATTATGCATGATGTTCATATTTACGTTAGGTTGATGTATGTTGTGCAACAGGTGTATGTTCGTAAATTATGCGATTCTTTTTTACATGTGCTAATTTCTTCAAAAGTTAATTTATTTAATCAAATTAAGTAAATGTAATTTGACCAATTAAATAAAATCATTCTAGAATTAAGGGTGAAAATGGAGAAAATAGTACGCCACGAACATACATATGAAACTGGATTCTATCGTATATATAAAAGGAAACTTGAGGTGCATCTATGAAGATTCTGATTCACAAAAAGATTGGAAGTTGTTGGCGGTTGAGGGCAAAACCCGATGAAGCGAATGAGAAGCTAAAACGTAGAAAATTGAGGACATGAACATCGAGAAGTATGTGGTGACTAGTGCCATGTTTCTGAACCTGAAATTGAGCTTCCTCAATTCAAATTTGATGTGAATGTGATAGTGACAAACAACTATATATAACTGATTCACTTTTGCCTATATAAAAAAATTATATATAACTGATGATGCTTATTAAGAAACATAAATCGAATTGGTTGCGAGAATTAATTGCCATCGATGTAGGCAAACCCCAAAGCAGTCAAAAAGAACAAAAGACCCGAAAGAGAAAGGTAAAGCATTTTACACAAACGAGTATAATGTTTTTACTTCTTTTTATGACATTATCTATTTTATCACATTTTTTTATTTCACTTTATGATTTTTAAATATAAAATTCATGTAAAATATAATTTCTAATACTTGGTTTGGTTTTTCTTTCTTCATCTATATACTTTTCATTGTAGTTTTGACATTAAAGAATTTATAAAGAAAATGATTAAAAATGTTTTGAATATATTTTTTCATAAATTTTAGAAAAGAAGAATCAAATTTAAATCTAGATTCTTTATTTATTAACAAAAATATATGAATAAATTAAGGAAAACATATATTTTAATCATATACTTCCATCAAATCTTGATTTTAATTTAGTCCCTAAACTTTCATATCCTCTAATTTAATCTCTAAACTTACAGCAACAAAAAACTTGTTTTTAGTCCTTTCCCACAAAATCTTTGCTAACAGTGTTAACTTGTGTCCAGTCTGACAAATAATGTATTTCTTTTAAGAAAAAATATGTGAAAAATTGATTATTATTTTTTAAATGAATTTATCAAATGTTTTTCCAAATACATTGTACTGTAACTTTTAACAACTCCATTTTTATCTTGGTTTTCACCTTTATTTTTCAATAGTTTTTGTTAAAAATTGGGAAAATCAATCCTTGGCAACGATACCAAAAACTTGTTGCGAAACCGACAAGTATACCATTCGTTTCAAGTAATAAAGAAATAAGTAAGATATCATTTCCACGAGGATTGATGCATCGATTGTATTGTAACTAATATCTATAAGTTGGATGAAAAAAGTTTTAAAAAAAGTTTGTGTTGTGTATATATCAATGATTGAAATTAAAGGCTAAACTATGAACATTAAATGATTATGAACATGTAACTGGATTTTATAATAATATAAGGACGATAGTAGTTAGGACAACCCACACTCAATACTCCTCACCTTCTTACATGGATTGTTTACTATATTCGTTCACCTCAAGCAACTCAAATCATGCATCTTCATACATTATAGTCAAGTCCTAATCCCTTAGTGACATAATCCTTCAACCCAATTAAAAACTATAGTTCCCTAGTAGCTTCTATGAGGTCAAGCATTAAAATGATACATTAACGATTTGCAAACATACATTTCTATCCCTAGACAATGTAAAGTTTATCCTTTACTCAAGTCCAAGCATAGAATTCCAACATTCCTATTGCAAACCCTACCTCTCAATATCCCGATAGAGTGATTAATTCCAACAGAATATAAACATTCATTCAAGCAGAGTAAAGTGAAATAACTTGACATAAATGAATAATAGCATTCAATCCAATCCAAAGGGAGTTACATCAAGTGTTGGCCCTAACTACAAATGGAAACTAGCCAAACCTAATCATGGCTGGCCTTGGTACATCAAAAAGAAGCATGCCCAACTTATACACAAGTAAGGAGAGGGTAGAGAAGACGGAAGGAATCCCACTTGCACTCACAACTCCAAGCCCTAGCTAAGCACCTCCAAGCTCTCTTTTATTAGCTTCCTCAGTGGTATTTTCGTGCAAAAAGTGTCTTCAATGCAGTGGGCCTTTGGTATTTAAGTTTGGGAAGTGAAACTCCCAAACTGCCCTCAACAGAGTGCAGAGAATTGTAGCTGTTGTGTCTCCACGCTGATGGCACCAATTATCAGAAGAACTTGGCCATGTTTTCTTTTCTGGCGCGAATTTCATGCTTTTAGCATGGTTAAACAGACTGGCTCTATCCTGTTGACGCTGATTGCGTGATATTCACGCTGGTAGCGTGAATACTTAGACATGAAGCCTTAATTCTCCAGCTGGCGCGATTGGCATGAAAATGGCGCTGATGGCGCCAGATAGTTTGCTCAGACAGGCTTGAATTGATGTATTCCTACTATAAAATTGCCCAAATTAGCTGAGAACATGGCAGCAAAGGGATAATTACAGTTTATAGCATTTATGGACAATTATCAATTATTTATGACTAATTCCTTGCTTCTATTAGCTTGGAAAGTAGCATATGCTAGGCGCATATCAATGCTCCTTCATCAAGTTATGCTTAATTGCTATTTGCGCTTTCTTTTTCGAGTCAAATTCTTGTTTAATAAACAAATCATCCCCTATTTGCCATGGACCTTGCACTGATCCTGAACCCAAACCAAAACCGCTAAGAGTCCTCTTCGGTTGGGTAATTCCAATCAATATATGTATAATGAGGAATTCCTTCCCAGAAAGGAATCACCTGCACATTGAAAGTTAGTTTAATAAACAATATCGGCCAAATTTAATAATAAAACAAATTCCTTACAAAAAATGAATCACCTCAGTACATTAAAATTCAAATCAAGCCTAATAAACAATATGAATGAAATTACATAACAAAACAAATTCATTCCAAATAATTAATCACCTAAGTACATGCACATTCAAATTAACTTTAATAAACAATATCAACCAACATAAATAAAAAATAAAGTTCTTCTAAAAAAGGAATTACGTCAGTACATACACATTCAAATTAACTTTACTAAACAACATCAACCACGTTAAATAACAAAATAAATTCCTTCCAAAAACAATGAATCAATATGGGGTTCATTGTTTTTTACGGATCGTCCTTGAAAAGGCTTCTTGTTAAAACATAAGAAAAAGGTGCACGCCAAGTGTTTGACAAAAAGAAATAAAGATAAAGACAATATGAAGAAAAGTGCAAAGCAAAAATAACGAATTTAACATGAACAAGATGTTAAAGAAAATAAAATAAAATTAAAAGGTGGGGAAGACAAGAAATGGAAGAAGACGCCACACCTTATGAAAAGTGATAAGTCCCGTGAGGATTCGCCACAAAGATTATAGAAACCTTTGATAAGAACCAATGTTTCGTCCAATTAAGAACCTAAGAGGAACTTCCTCTTACACACTTTTAAAAGTGTAAAGATTTTTATTCAATTCAAAGGTGAGTACATAGGACAAATGAATGCCTATTTTATAGCTAACAAGTGGTGTCTCTCTCCTTTTTCTCTCCAATGTTGGACTTTAGTCACATATTCCTTATACTAAAAAAATGTAATTCGTGCTTAACTTTATGTCCCATTTTCATCATCATAGATGCAGAATTTGGACTTGAGACTAAAATACAATTTGTAGGGAATCTTTAGAGCTTTCAAACGCATTAAAGAACGCCTAAAACAAATATCTAAAACTCAAGTTATGTTCAAAACATTGGAGGTATGTAGGTTCTTCACTCATTAGTCTTTGGACTCTTCACTCATTTGAATCAATTGGAGCAATCTAAACTCTTCTTCCGGGTTGGTCTTTGGACTCAAGGCAAGGTTGATATGTTGACCCAATGCTTGAGAAAGGAAGTAGTTCACTTCTTGATCCAATGCTTCTTGTGCTTCCTTTGATCTTGCCCTTGTCATGGATCCTTGCAATTCTTGGTCCTCGTCACAATATAAAACAAATTAAATAACAACACATACATATATACATATATGCCTACATTCTAATTCATTTAGTTAGGTAACATACCTTCAACACCTTGTTCTGGTTGACTGGATCCACCCTCCGCATGATGACGACTTTGAGATACCCCACATTAATATCTTCCTGGAATGCAGTCCCATGCACACCAGCATCCTCATCATCATCCGACGCACTAACATCCTCCTCAAGAAGTCGATCTTCCATTGCGATATTTTCATCATCGTCATCATCTTCATCAACATCCATGACCCAAGTTGGGTCATGTGAATCCTCCTCAGACATGTTTACCCCTCTGGCAGCATATGATGATGTATTATGTGCAACTACCTAGATGGGTAAAACAACATCCTCTGCTTGTGTAAAATCCACGTCCAACTCCAGAAAATCTTTCCTTGCCTAGTTAAAAAATTCTTCCATTACCAATTGTATGTCTTCATCATCCAGTATCTAAAACCCCAAGTATTGTTCGTGTTGCCATAATCTTGTCGTTAGTAAAGCAATACATTAGTTGACCTTAGTTTAGACCTAATTTTTGTCGTATCTTCTCATGCAATTCACTCACTGTTGAGGTTCGCTTGATACGAGTTGGTCGTTTATCCCCTTCAAAAATGACACCCCGTTGCCCTTCAACTTTTCTTCCATTAAAATATAAGATAATACGAACAGAATAACTACTTAAACTCATTTCTTGTCGTCAATAGAACAACTTCAAATATCGCTAAACAAGACAAAAACAATAGAATGATAGGACACTTAGAAAAGAGGCAAAAGCACTAGAATCTTGGTGTGAAGAACCATGACTGGACAAGCGGTTATTTATAGAAATGGGGGAGCTGCACCATGCCTAAACCAGACATGTTTAAACACGCTTGGTTTAGGCGTGTTGCACAATCTCATTTTTGTAAATAAGTTTGAAATTGCACCAAATTGGTAAATAATTAGGAAAAAATATTATTTAGGTTCTTTTGGCCAAAGGTAACACCTTAAATATTGTATATAAATTTTCTTCATATACCTTTTACGAAGGAAACTCCGCCTATGTGTGTATGCATGCATGGCCTGTCCCAAGCCAGGATAAAGGAGGAGGGTTGACGTCAAGAGTTGCGAACCTGCCATAAAAAGTTAGCTATTCTTATGTCATGAACCTTTATGATATTTCGTTGGGGCATTCCCTTCATAGCGACGCGTTACATCGGACCCCGGATGTATCGAAAAATGAGCTAGGGTCCTCGCCACAAGGCAAGGCACTACATCAATCCGGGATGTAGTGAAAAGGATGCTAGGGTCCATGCCAAAAGGCAAGGCGCCAGGTCTCCACCCGGATTTGGTGACAAAAAGGCAAGGGTCCCAACACGCAGATGAGCGAGCGTGGCGGGCAAACACAGCCAGAGGTTTAGGATGAAATTGGGAAGTTGGAACATAGGAACATTAACGGGTAAACTGAGGGAGTTAGCAGATGTTTTTGCCAGAAGGAAAGTGAATGTTGTATGCTTGCAAGAAACTAAGTGGGTTGGAGAAAAGACCAAGGAAGTGGAGGGCACAGGTTTCAAGTTGTGGTACACAGGTACTATCAAGAGCCGTAATGGAGTTGGAATTATGATAGATAGAAGTTTCAGAGATAAAATCGTTGATGTAAAAAGGAAAGGAGACAGGACTATGATGATTAAGCTTGTAGTGGGGGATCTTATCTTAAATATCCTCAGTGCGTATGCACCCCAAGTGGGATTATTACCAGATGAAAAGATCCATTTTTGGGAAGACTTGGAAGAGGTTCTGAGAGGGATACCACGAGAAGAGAAGATTTTCCTAGGAGGCGATCTAAACGTTGGTAAAAACAGTGGATGTTTTGATAGAATTCATGGTGGTTTTGGGTATGGGACGAGAAATGAGACTGGAGAAGATGTCTTGAACATTGCACTAGCCTATGATTTGATGCTAGTGAACACATTTTTCCGGAAAAGGGAGTCTCATCTTATCACGTATCATAGTGGCCAAAATCGCAGTCAAATTGATTTCTTTATGGATAGACGGGAAGATAGAAATTCATGTATTGACTGTAAGGTCTACCCTGGAGAATGTGTGGCGACACAACATAAGTTGGTAGTTCTAGATGTTAGGTTCAACAAAGTTCTTAATTTGAGGAAAAAGGATCAAAACCCAAGGATAAGATGGTGGAAGCTAAAGGAGGAGAAACAATTAGAGTTTATGGAAAATATGTTGCGTGAAGGACCGTGGGAGTTTATTGGAGAAGCTAATGAAATTTGGAATAAGATGGCTGTATGTGTTCATAATGTGGGAAGGAGGGTGTTAGGTGAAAGCAAAGGAAACAAAGTTCTTACTAAGAAAACATGGTGGTGGAATGGAGAGGTGCAAGAGGCTATTAAACAGAAGAAGGAATGCTTTAGATCTTTGCATAAATGTCCTAACGAGGAGAATTTGCAAAAGTTTAGAGTAGCGAGAAAAGATGCAAAGAAAGCAGTGCGAGAAGCTAGAGGAAAAGTCTTTGATGATTTGTATAAAAATCTTGGGAGCAAAGATGGGGA
>PYAF01000543.1:245513-278707 GCA_007407185.1 Glycine tomentella | reverse complement strand
CAACTATGATAATTGGAGCATCAAGATGAAGGCCCTCCTTGGATCACAAGATGTGTGGGAGATGGTAGAGAAAGGTTATGATGAGCCACAAGAAGGGGCTACCCTATCCCAAGCTCAAAGGGATAGCTTGAAGGATTCAAGAAAGAAAGACAAGAAAGCTCTCTATCTCATTTATCAAGGATTGGATGAAGATGCTTTTAAGAAGATCTCGGAGGCAACTACAGCGAAGGAAGCATGGGAGAAGCTACAAACCTCCTACAAAGGTGCTGAGCCAGTCAAGAAGGTACGTCTCCAAACTCTAAGGAGTGAGTTTGAAACTTTACACATGAAAGATGCCGAAAGTATCTCTGATTATTTTTCTAGAGTCTTGATAGTGACTAATCAATTAAAAAGAAATGGTGAAAAGTTAGATGATGTAAAAATTATGGAAAAGATTTTACGATCTTTAGATTCGAAATTCGATCACATTGTCACTGTCATAGAATAAACAAAAGATTTAGGGGCTATGACAATAGAGCAACTCTTGGGCTCTTTACAAGCATATGAGGAAAAGCAAAAGAAGAAGCAAGGGGTTGGTGAACAACTGCTGAAGACACAATTCAACTCCAAAGAGAAGGAAGAAGACTTCAACAACACAAGAGGACGAGGAGGATATCATGGTCGAGGAAGAGGTCGTGGACGTGGACGTGGACGTGGACGAGTCGGCTTCAACAACAACTATGCCAATGAAGATCGAAGAGAAAGTTCATCAAGAGACTATGGAAGAGGCAACTTCCAACAAAAGCGTGATAAATGACAGATCAAGTGCTACAACTGTCAAAGGTTTGGTCATTATGCTTCCGAATGTAGAGTCCCTACAAAAAGAATTGAGGAGAAGGCAAACTATGTGGAGGAGAGGACTCACGAAGATGGCACTCTATTGATGGTACGCAAGGACAACGTACGAGAACAAGACAATACATGGTATTTAGACTCTGGAGCAAGCAATCACATGTGCGGGAAGAGAGACATGTTCGTGGAACTTGACGAATCGGTGAATGGAAATGTCTTGTTTGGAGATGAATCAAAGGCACCAGTGAAAGGTAAAGGTAAAATTCTTATCCGATTAAAGGATGGTAGGCACAAATTCATTTCTAATGTTTATTATGTGCCCAATATGAAGAACAATATTTTGAGTTTGGGACAACTCTTGGAGAAAGGGTACGATATTCACTTGAAGAATAATACTCTTTCTTTAAGAGATAATAAAAATAACTTGATTGCTAAAGTGCCTATGACAAGAAATAGAATGTTTTTGCTAAATATTCAACAAGACATTGCAAAGTGTCTCAAAGCTTGCTATAAGGATGCGTCTTGGTTGTGGCATCTGCGATTTGGACACCTGAACTTTGGTGGTCTTGAGCTTTTATACAAGACGGAGATGGTGAGAGGATTACCTTCCATCAGTCAACCTGACCAGCTATGTGAAGGATGCTTACTTGGGAAGCAATGTCGAAAGAGCTTTCTGAAGGAGTCTTCGTCAAGAGCCAACAAGCCACTTGAGCTTATACATACAGACGTTTGTGGACCATTAAAGCCAGGCTCACTCGGTAAGAGCAATTACTTTCTTCTCTTCATAGATGATTTTTCAAGGAAGACATGAGTGTATTTCCTAAAGCAAAAATCGGAGGTGTTTGGAGTCTTCAAGAAGTTCAAGGCAAGTGTGGAGAAAGAAAGTGGATGCGAGATCAAAGCCATGAGATCTGATAGAGGTGGAGAGTTCACTTCCAAAGAATTCCAAGAATATTGTGATCATAATGGAATCCGAAGGCCTTTAACTGTCCCTAGAAGCCCACAACAAAATGGAGTAGCTGAAAGAAAGAATAGAACCATTCTCAACATGGAAAGGAGTATGCTAAATAGTAATAAGATGCCAAAGGAGTTTTGGGCTGAAGCTGTAGCAACTGCTGTCTACCTTTTAAATAGTTCGCCAACAAGAAGCGTGTGGGGAAAGACACCACAAGAAGCATGGAGTGGAAGAAAGCCTGGGATCTCCCACCTGAAAGTGTTTGGAACCATAGCCTACGCACACATCCATGATGAGAAGAGGTCAAAGCTTGACGACAAAAGTGAGAAGCTCATCTTCATCGGGTATGATTTTAATTCTAAAGGCTATAAACTTTACAATCCTAACAATGGAAAGACCATCATTAGTCGAGATGTGTAGTTCAACGAAGAAGAAGAATGGAATTGGGGCCTACATGATGAAAACTACAACTTACTTCCCAACATGATGGAGGACGAAGAAATGGAGCAACCAAGGATGGAGGAAGAAAGACAAGAGACTATTACTTCCCCAGCTTCACTGACCACAAGTCAACAAGAAGAACCATTTTCAGCTAGAAGCTCAAGAGAAAAAGTACCACGCTTCAGGAGCTTGCAAGAACTTTATGAGGTAACGGAGAATCAAGATAATCTCACTTTGTTTTGTCTCTTTGTTGATTGTGAGCCAGTGAGTTTTCAAGAAGTTGTCCAAAGCAAGAAGTGGAGAGATGCAATGGACGAAGAAATCAAGGTGATTGAGAAGAATAAAACGTGGGAGTTAACCTCACTTCCAAAAGGGCATAAGGCGATTGGTGTGAAGTGGGTCTACAAAGCTAAAAAGAATGTCACGGGAGAAGTTGAAAGATATAAAGTACGATTGGTGGCAAAAGGCTATAGTCAACGAGCAACAATCGATTATGATGAGGTATTTGCTCCTGTTGCTCGCTTAGAAACTATTAGACTAATTATTTCTTTGGCAGCTCAAAACAAGTGGAGCATACACCAAATGGATGTAAAGTCAACATTTTTGAATGGAGTACTTGAAGAAGAAGTGTACATCGAACAACCAAATGGGTATGAAGTCAAAGGACAAGAAGATAAGGTATTGAAGCTGAAGAAGACACTCTATGGGCTAAAGCAAGCACCAAGAGCTTGGAATAGTCGAATAGACAAGTACTTCCAAGAGAACGAGTTCATCAAATGCCCTTATGAGCATGCACTTTATGTTAAGATCAAAGATGAAGATATTTTAATCGTGTGCTTGTATGTTGATGATCTAGTCTTCACCGGAAATAATCCAAGGATGTTTGAAGAGTTCAAGAAAGTAATGAAGAAAGAGTTTGAGAAGACAGACATTGGGCAAATGGCATACTATCTGGGTATTGAAATCAAGCAGAAAGAAGAAGGCATTTTTATCACTCAAGAAGGGTATGCAAGAGAGATATTGAAGAAATTCAAGATGAAGGATTGCACGCCTATCAACACCCCAATAGAATGTGGACTCAAGTTTTCCAAGTATGGTAAAAGGGAATATGTTGATCCTACTTTGTTCAAAAGCTTAGTTGGGAGTTTGCGCTACCTGACATGCACTAGACCAGACATCCTCTATGTTGTTGGATTCATTAGTCGCTTCATGGAGTCTCCAACTACTACACACTTGAAAGTTGCAAAGAGAATTCTTCGCTACATTAAAGGTACTATTGACCTTGGCTTGTTATATTCATCTTCTAATGAATATAAACTTGCTAGGTATAGTGATAGTGATTGGGCTGGAGACACGGACGATAGAAAAAGCACCACTGGATTTGTGTTCTACATGGGAGATACTGCTTTCACATGGATGTCGAAGAAACACCTTATTGTCACTCTGTCTACTTGTGAAGCAGAGTATGTTACAGCTACATCATGTGTCTGCAATGCTATTTGGCTGAGGAACTTGCTTAAAGAGCTGAATATGCAACAAGAGGAGCCAACCAATATTTATGTTGACAATAAATCTGCAATAGCATTAGCAAAGAATCCAGTCTTCCATGACAGAAGCAAGCACATTGACACACGCTACCATTACATAAGGGAGTGCATTGCAAGGAAGGAGGTGCACATAAAGTATGTGAAGTCTCAAGAGAAAGCAGCAGATATCTTCACCAAGTCACTCAAGAATGAAGACTTTGTCAAGATGAAAAGATTGCTTGGAGTTACAAAATCAAGTTTAAGGGGGGGTGTTGAATAAATAAACTTAATTTTGGATTTAATTGTATTTGGCCCAATTTCTTTAGGAATTATTAAGTGGCCCAAAATCTAGAAAGCCTAGGAAGAAAGCCCAAATTTTAGAAGCTATCTACTCTAGATATTTCCCTAAAAATATCTTGTACCTAGAAACTATCATGAAAAATATCTAGCATCTAGAAATTTACTTTAGAAATATCTAGGCTAGAGAATTCTAGAGGATGATTTATAGCCATTAGATTAAAGTTGTGTTGGCACAATCCTAGCCATTGGTTAAGGAGGTGCTACTAGTATAAATAGGTGAGATTTCTACCATTTGTATTAAGTCAAAGCCAAAACCAAAAAGAAAAAGAGTTGTGTAGTTATAAAAGTGTTCTCTTCCTCCAAATTTTTCTAAAACTTTTCTTTTCTCAAATATCCTCCTTCCAACAGACCATACATTCATACACCTTCTTGACAACATATTTCTTGTTCGAATTAAGTTCCCATGCATATCCATCCACCACACCTTTTTTGGGCTCATGACCCCTTATAACATCCCACATTTGTTGCACTGTGTCTTGCTTCCATTGGAACCAAGGACTTCTCCACTTTAGATCCCTCTGCCATATCTCCTCATTCCACACCTTCCCACCTCCACAATGTTCAAACTTGTTGGTTCCGAATATGTAACCTGAATTCATATATACTTCTTATGTAACCTGTTATGATATATATATTGAATATATATGATATATATGTTAAATATATATGATATATATATATATATTAAATAATAATATATTTACATACAAATTCAATAGGTTATTGTATGGTTATATGAATTTATATGGACTGGAATCCAATAGTTTATTATATTATTAGGGTCACGGTTTAGCATTCCAAATTTGATGTCTCTCGGTGTTATACTTCAAGCACCAACACTAAACCCTTCTCTCTCAAATCTCCTTACCTCCAACAAAATATACATATATATATATATATATATATATATATATATATATATATGCGACAACTGATACATGGATGTGAACTTAAAGCTTTATTTTGCTAAAGATTATGTAGGGATCCAACGCTTTGAGAGAATAATATAAGAATTAATAATGGTTTAGATATTTGCACATGCATATAATATAACTCTTGTTTTAATCCGGCTATGTCTTCAAAATCTAAAGTTAAAAATAAATGAAACGTTGATTTTTTTAATTTATCATAAATTAATATTATACCAAATTTGTCATTGTCCCTTGAAACTGCATCATACGTACAGTTGCATGTAACGTATTTTCATCGTGGAATTTAGTTAACTATTTTTCTAATCATATTTTTTATCCATACCATCGAATCCAAAATCTTATTTAAAAAATTTGAATCTTCACTCAAAATAATTATGTTATATATATATATATATATATATATATATATATGAGTTTTCATCTTCTTTTCATTAACCATATATGTATACATAATAATAGTTAAAAAAAGTTGACAAAATTTGTGATTTGTTTTAAATTATTTAAATAAAAGTATTATAACAAATTTCAATCAGTATATATCAATATTAATATATTATATAAAATAGAGTTGCTAATTATGTTCATTTGCACATGCCGCAAACAATAATAAAATTAGGTCTCGCTTAATTAATTTTTAGTTTATGTTAAAACAAACAAAATGAAGTTTAATCAAAATAAAATCACCTTTAATTTTTCTAATTATAATCATTCAAGCCTAAATTAGTATGAAGGGAAAAATTAAATCAATTAAAAACTTGGAAACGTAAAACTCAATCATGTGCAAACTCATAATATTTTTTTAAAAAGAATTCTTTTATACCAACCTTTTTAGTGGAAACTCTGGTATGATATTTTAAAAAAACATCCTTTCATATTAACCCAATATATCTTCTCATTTAATATATTTTTAAAAAATTAGTATTGAGGACAAATTCATTTATTTTAAAAAAGAAGGTTGATATGATTTATTTCAAGAAACCTAAAATGATTTGTTTAAGAAATTGATACATTAAAGAGTAATTAAGATAATTAATATCATGATTAAAAGATTCAATTGTTCATTTTTTCAAAACGTTGAATATACATTTTTTAAATAATTTATAGAGTGAACATTGAACCTCTAAACTTAAAACCTTACAAGATTTTCTTTTTCTACTCTTTTTCTAAACATCATTTTTAAGAGTTTTTTTTTATCTTGCAAGAGCTTCTTCTTTTTCTTCTTCTTCTTCTACTTTTATGTAAGCATCACTATATTTATTTTTTCATTTTTTTTTATCTTCTTTCTTCATGGTAAGTTTCTACTTTTTGAAGGAGATTGTCATGTGGAATTGGTGATAGGTCAATGATAATTGTATCTTTTGTTCATATTTTCTTTTTAACTCTTTTATGAATTTTTGTATAACTAACTAATTGTATTTGTTGTTGCACAAACATAAGCTATTACGTGTTTTTTTTTGGTGGTTGAGTCTTCCTAACATATCTTATACTTAGAAAATAACATATTTCAATAATAACATTTATTTGCTTTTTAAAAATTATTTAATATTAGCATGTTAATATTGTTTTGTTATTTATACGTAAGAAAAAAAAAAACAGTTTCCACCAAAAAAAAAAGCAGTACTATATAGTCAATTTCATTTGTATCAAATTAATTATAATGTTTAAACAAAAACTTATTAATCAGTTATGAAATTAAAAAACCAAAATTTATCGTAACAAAAATAATATAAATCAAATAAATAAAATAATATAATATATTAATATTGATTTCAATAATAATAATAATAATTTATCTTTTAAAGAAATAGATTTATATGTATCATTTTCATATTTGTTTTCTTTCTCTATAAACAATTTTATTTTATTATTTTCACATTAATGATTAATAATAGAGCTGCTTCTTGCCATGTCCCCATGCGAACAATCACTTTAACTTTCTTCTTCATCATTAGTTCTTCAACTGGAAATAACAAGCAGCAAGATATTCTATAAGCAGTGCTTAAATGAAATAAGAAAGTAAAATATATATATATATATATATATATATATATATATATATATATATCATTAAATAGTGCTTACCAGCTGAAGCTGCTTGTAAAGGGATTACACCAGAGTCGTGGAAGAAATGAATCATGATGTTGTGATTCTTTGAATTATTATTGAAAGTTTGATCTGCAATTTGCATGGCTCTCTTCTGTTGTTTTCCAGCCTCTGAATTGGCATCAATTACCACGCAACACTTGTATTTTGGAAACTGTAGGCAACCTGAGCTCCAATAAGGCACTTGAATATATAGGATAAGCAAGATTGTTAGAGAAGGCCAAAGCAAAAGATATGAACCTGCTTTGTAAGTTTGGGCATGAAAATTCATATTGGCTCTCAAGTAATATACCTGATTTAAAAATTAAATTTCAACAGAGTGATGTTACATTCTTGTAATGAAATATGCATGTTCAGAAATCATGATCCTATAATTTAAATAAGAATATTTATGCTCAATTCTTTATATCTAGAGTCAATTTGGCATCCCCTTAAAATTGGGATGCAAATCTCAGATGTGTTTTTCATACAAATTTTCAAAGTTCATCCATGTATTTTAAATTTAAAATTTTAAGGGAACACCACACAGATGCCTGTAAAAAGCATTCAAATTACATTCTCAAGAACCCCCTCGAAATGTCAGTTGTATCACTATCCTCTGCAAAATGGAAACATGCAAAGCCCCAAGTTTGAAACTTTATTTGGTATATAGTGTGATTGTGGATACCCAGAAAGAAATTGAAGCTGAAAAGTGATTATTACCAAGCTTGGCCCAGATTCCATCTGAGGGGTTGGTTGAAGCTGAAGGAGAGCATTCTCCTCTTTCATAGACTTAAATGTCATTACAAGCTGAAAAATTAACAAATATTGCAAGCATTGCTCTTGTACCTTTATGACACAAGATTCACATAAACAGTACCCACCACAGCGGATATTGCTTCATTAAACTCGTCAATCTCACCCGTGTTCATTTCTTAAGGTCAAGTCTCTTCTTAGCATTGCTCTATTGCAAATTCAAATAACCTCTCATCACCCATAGTTCCTGAAATATTACTATAACATCATTAACGTGAAATGTAACTTAGGAACAATGAATATAATAAAACATGTGGATAGTTGAAATTGCAGAGAGATACCTGAGGGAGAATGTGAAGAGCAACGAGACCCTTGCAGAGATGCAACGCACCAAAAAACGGTGAACCCTAGTAACGAATAAAATTCAATTTGCTGCATCAAGGATAATTGATTCGAAGGGTGACTTCATAACCTTGTGTCTTTTGAAAAAAGATTAGAGAGGAAGAGTGGTCAAAGAGAGGAAGGGAGGATGCAGGTGCGAGAAAGCAAGACTTCGCGGCTAGGGTTTGCACTGCGAACTTAGCACTAAGAGGATGAGACGCAAGGCAATAGGTTTTGGACGACGACGACACTAACAATGGTGATGTCGTTGGGGTGATCATGGAGAAGTTTCTATGAGAGCAAGAGAGCTAGTGAGAGCAAGAACATTTGAGTTGAAGAACTCGAGTGGGAAAGAATAAGAAATTTAACATTTTAGGTTTTCACTTAAAATCGATGTTAACCAAAACTTTTAATATCAATTTTCTTAAAATTGATGTTAATTAAGTTCAATTATTTACAAAATTGTCACCGATCATTTGTTAATATCGATTTTCACATAAATCGATGTTAATTAGATTATGCTAATTGTATATTTTGTAGTAATGTTCCTCTTGTGTGCTAGGAGGAATGGTTTCAACAACACTAATATTAGCAACAAGCTTTGCATCCATGATAGGTCATATGAGGGAGTTTTTTACCCAGAAAATGCAAAAAATAAAATAAAAAATTACACAAACAATACAAGTTGAAAATTATTTACTCAAATGACATATTTCACTATGTAAGGTGAGAAATCAAGTCCACAAGAACAAATTTCTCACTTGCACTTTTTTTTTTTTGGCATTAGTTAAGAAATCAGTTTGTCAAGATCCAATTTCTTAACTTGTCTTTTTTTTAACCCAGTTAAGAAATTGTTTCCCTAAGAATCAATTTCTTCACTGTGTTCTTTTTTTTTATCCATGCGTGTTTAAATTCTTTAGTTTTTTGTATTTAACTTTTTTTAATTTTTTTTTGTTTTATTAATTGTATATTTATTTATTTATTTTTAAAAAAATTATTTTACATATGTTGTTGTTAATTGTTTGCATATTTTTCATTTATTCATTTTTTTCAAGTGTTAATTTTCATTTCCTTTTGGTTAATAAAATATATATTTAACCAACAACTTTAATTGAACTAAAAAATACATTAAAATAACATGAAATAAAATAAAATTATAAATAATACAACAAAATATTTAAATTACAAACGACACAACATAAAATTAACGTTGTTGGTTTGAGCTTGTGTTTCCAACATGATGAGGGTATTTGTTTTTGGAATGGCTTGGTATGCGACACATGGAACATCTTTTGGATTACCCGGTTCTCTTATATCCATTTCGGTATGTATACGAGAGGATACTAGACGACCTTTAGAATTTCTTAACATTTTTGGGTTAGGGTAGATTCGTGATTCGTGACACTATGGTCAATATGCTTCCTTCTGCAATTTGTCAAATAATCATTTGTACACGTTTGAGACACTTTTCAATGTATACACAAGATGTATGTAGGCCCTATACTCATGATGAGCATGCTTACAAGCATCAACGACATGTGAACAAGGCATGTGCATCTTCTTGAATTTACCACAATCAACCTTTGATCTAACCTAACCGTCAAATTTCCAATTGGTCACACCTCTCTTGAGTTAATTGTCTCATTCACTAAGAATTGTGTATCACATTGATTAAACTCAAGAACGATGCAAGAGTTTGCCTTTCTTTTGTGTGTCTTGTATAGTCTTGTTTAGTATTTTTATATAAACTTGGTCAGATGTAATCATTGTTGTAACTTCTCTCCCTCTGAGTAGAGTATTACACCTTGTATAGGTTGATTTGACCAGCGCACATATTGGCATATTTATTGTTTTCTTGAGTACATAACAAGAAAAACAAAGGTACAATTTCTTAACTAAGGCGAGAAATAAAAAAAAATTGTACTTGTAAGAAATCAGTTCCCTCAATTCCTAGGGAACCGATTCCTCACCTTGCACAATGAAATACATTATTTAGGTAAATAATTTTCAACTTGTATTATTTGTGTAATTTTCTTTTTTTGTATTTTCTGGGTAAAAAACTCTCATGTGAAGAACGATGTTGGCAAAATGCTTAGGTTTAAGCTTCATCATTGAAGACACTTGCTCAAATTTGGGTTAGCTTCCTCTTCTCCAATATTACTCCTACCACACACGCCTTTGCATGTCTCGCTCCTATATCATTTATTGCATAATGAGCAATATAGGAGTGAACATTGGAAGGGTGATCTCAAGGGAGATGCCCTAGTTTCTCATGGGCAAAAGTGGACAATAAGATTAATGAAAAAAGTATAAGGAATCATGTTGATCAAAAGAGTCATTAGGTAAAATAAAGATGGAATATTCCTTTTGAAGAACCGGAAGGTAATAAAAAGACGAGGAGTATGTGGAAATTGGATTGGGCAAATAAATGTAGGATTGGAAGGGATGAATCTTTCCACAAAAATGGAAGGCTTGTTGTGGACGAAGAGACGTAGTGGTTTGGATGATGAGGATGAAAGCTTACCGAGATGTAAAGATTCTACACCAGCTTCAAAAAAAAGTAGGGATGACAACACATTGGAGCGAAAAGATGCAGCATCGGGTTTGACCGAGAGCAAGTGCAGTAGAAGCGATGACATTTTACTACGAATTACCCTATCGGAAACACTGTGCTATATATAGCACCTCTATGGGGAGATCCTGAGTGGGTGGAGGAGATGGTGCAAAGAAAACCACACCTTTTTCCTGTGAAAAATGCGAATGACGATACAATACTGCATGTTGCTGCAAGAGCTGGACATGTTTATATTCATCATAAGTTGTTGGTTGCTTGTCTCTATAATTTACCATATTCTGAAAAACCCGTGGACTCTTTGTATGAAATCCTAGTAAAGAACAAGCATGGAACACTTTCTTTCATGAGGCCTTGTTGAATCGTCAGAAAGATGTAATGAAGATTCTAGATTCTCAAGTGCAGATTGAGGTTGGCTTGAAGGAATTAGTTGAGGTTGGCTTCAATGAAGAAAAATCTATTTTTCACTGAAGTCTATAGGAATTCTCTACTCAAAAGAAAGTAATAATACAACAAGAAAACAAGAATATCTCTTAAACAAAACTTTGCTGAAATCACTAGAAGACTGATTTAAAGTTTTCATTTATTTATACTTTGCTAAGAAAGGTTATCATGTGTTTGAGCTTTATTGTTTATGCATTCGTTGAGTGTTATTGAATATTTGTATTCATTCAAACTATTGTTTATGAAAGTCAGGAGTGGCTTAGTGTTAAATAATACTTGGGTTTCTTAAATTCAGAAGGAGTCTAAGAAAGTGTCAGAAGTGATATTAAGAATACTTGTATATCCAGGAGTGGTAAGTTAGAATACTTATTTTGTAATCAAGTTTTGATTAGTGGAAATCCTTTACCTTTGATTAAAGGAGAACTAGATGTAGCTCAGGTTGAGCGAACCATTAGAAACCAAGTGTGTCTACTTTTCTCCTTTACGGTTTATTAAGCGTTCTATTAGCACTCTCTGTTACTTCTTTAATACCAAGTGTTTATTTGAAAAATTGTTTTAAGGACTCTCTCTCTCTCTCTTTAAGTTTGGACGATCAAACCTGTCTTTGTTAAGATCATTTTTTCTTTTCAGTAGACGACTTATCATACACACACTCTTTTTAAGTCACTGGACAATCAAAACTATTATCTTTGATCAAGGTTGTTGAATCGCAATACATATCGTGAATTGTTCAGCTGTTTTTTGTATCGTGAATCGTATCGAATCATAAGATTCAGAAACAAATTAAAAAAACTTAAAAAATGTATAATACTATATAAATCCAAATTAAAAAAATCCAAATACCAAAATATATAAGTTACCAAATCTAAAACCAATTATTCTCATTAATTAAATTTCAAGACTAATATTATCACTACAATCACTATCAGCATCTATTATTGCAATATCTAGTCCTTCATCCACTTCATTAGTAGAGTCATTTGACTCATCTCCCACATCTTGTTCAACAATTTGAGATCCTTTTCTGTTATCAATCCTGTTGACATTATCTTGTATGAAGATACATTTGCCTTTATCATTCCTCTCAGCTTGAAGATTTTGAGGACCTAAAAATATACATAATGTAAATAAATATATTATATAAGGTATTTGATTAGAAAAAAAAATATTATATATGCAAATATACCTCTCTTTCTCTTTTTGCTTTGGTCCCCTTCATCAACGTCGAAGCACTCATGAACATCCATCCAAGATTCCTTATCCATTAGGCAAGGCTCCTCTTGCTCAATAATCCATTCCTCATCAGAATCTAAATCTGATAAGCAGATAAGATCATATGTGTCTCATTTTTCCTCCCTTTGTTTTTGCCTAGTTTCAAGTTGAAGGTTGTATTTAACAAACATAAGAGCATTCAACCTTTGTTGCTCTAAACGGTTTCTTCTCTTGAAGTGAATTTGATCAAACACACTCCAATTTCTCTCGCACCCTGTAGCACTGCAAGTGAGGGTTAGGATACGAATAGCTATTGTTTGCAGCTCTTTGCAGTCATCTCCAAAACTATTCCACCATAAAGCTAGCAAAACAAATAATAATTAATAAATAAATATTTGGTTGATGACTTAATTTTTAATTTTTTAAAAAATCAAAACATCAATTTAATCAATAAACAAAATTAAATGATTACCAGGTTGCTTCGTAGCTCTAGTTGCAATTGCTAAACTATTTCCAAAGAGTCCTTCAGCCCTATCAAATTTCTCAATTTGAGAATCAATTGTGATCCTTGTTTAAATATCAGGACACATCTTCTCTAGTGTCTTCCATAAGCCAGTTTTAACATCACGATCTGGGTTAAACTTTGAGTCATAATGGAACCTATATAATTATTATAAATTTAGAATAAGGCTTAATAATAAATCAAATATCAAATATAAATAATTTTATAGATATATATTTTATAAAAAAAATACTTACTTTGGATTAAGAAAATATGTTTCTACATGAAGAGGCCTATAAAGTTGTAAATTCCAACGCTTGTCAATGATTTCCCATACATCCTTATATCTCTTTTCCTCATGATTAAAACTCTTTGCTATTTCTTCCTTTGCTCTATCCATAGCCTCATAAATGTATCCCATTGCAAGTTTTGAATCACCATCCACATGTCTGAGAACTTTCACAAGAGGAGACACAATTTTCAAGCAATAAACCATGATTTCCAAAACCTTTTATCAGCCAAAACAACATTTTCTGCAAATTTGGCTTCTGGCCTAGAGGAATAAGCACTATTAACCCATTTTTTAGATGTAAACATAGATCGAAGTGCAGTCTTTTGTTTCAAAATTGACTGCATTGTCAAATATGATGTAGCAAACCTTTTTATTGCTGGCCTAGCTAACTCTCTATCTTTGGAAAAGGTTCTATATAAATTCAACACCCATGTGTGCCTATAAATGAAAGTTGTAATTTTCTTTGCTTGCCAAATGGTATTATAGAACACTATAATGGCACCAATTCCTTCTAAAATCAAATCAAGACAATGGGCTGCACAGGGTGACCAGAAAAGTTGCTTTCTTTTATCCATCAACTTTTGTCTTGCAGATACAAGTACTGAAGCACTATCTGTCACTACTTGAACGACATTCTCTTCTCCAATTTCCATCACCATCTCATCAAGTAATTCAAACATTTTTTCATCATCTTTAATAAAACTGCTTGTATCAATAGATTTTATAAAAACAGTCCCACTAGGACTATTAATAAGAAAATTAGTAAGAGATCTACCTTTTCCATCAGTCCATCCATCTGACATCAATGTACAACCAATTTTCTTCCATTCCAGCTTATATTTATCCAAACTAGCATAGACAAGATCAACTTCTTTCTTCAAATATGACACCCTCACTTCATGATAAGATGGTGGTTTTAAGCCTCTACAATATTCACTAATAGATTTCACCATATTAAAAAATAATGGACTCTTTACTAAATTAAATGGCAATGCATTGCCATATATGCATATACAAATATCCCAAACCACAAAATCTCTATCCTTCACCATTGAATTTATAGTTTGTTGTTTCATAGAAGATGAGCCACCTCCACTTTTTCCTTTTATCATAAAATTATCCATGCTTCCTTTTTTTGTGAATCTTTATCATCAAAGCACTCTAGTTCATCATCTTTGCTTGCATCCTCTAATATTTTTTTAAATAGATCTCTTATGTCTTTCGGCACTTGTTGGCATGGAGCAACTTCTTTGTGTGTTCTAGCAAGATGATGCTTTATTCTAAATGCTCCTCCCCACATTGTTTTAGGACAATAGTTACATTTAAAATTCAACCTATTGCCAATGGACTTACAATGATCCCAGGTTATATCCTTTTCTTTTTGAGATTTTTTCTTTGAAGCCATTTTTGTTGTTTCTGTGCTAGTGAAAAAAATAATTAAATATACAATAAGCATATCAACTTTGCAGTTTGCACTATAATTTAATATAAAATAGAAATAATAGCTCATCCCATATCCATATACACAGCTATATACATATCCATATTCAGTCTCTCAAAATGAATATAAATTAATAACATTTTATTAAAATATATTATAATACAATATACTGGATATAGCTTAAACTTTAAAAATTTTAAAAGGTTGGATATATCACGTCTGTGATGTAGTGAATACAGCCAGCATAAATTTAGTGAATACATTATAGGGATTTTTTTATTAAAATATATTATATTATAATTCAAAAGTTTTGAAGCACTATGTGGGAACGTACTCTGCAACTAATAAAGATAAAGTCGTATACCATCAGTTCAGTCCATCACACAATGACAACACATAACTACAACTGTAACTCAAAAATACTTTATAATATTTTAATTTCAAGAAGCTCACATTAAACGTACTCTTCTTCTTCAACTAAAATGGCTGCTCTTCAACTCCACGACTGTGCGTCACTGCGTCCCTTAAGGTATGCTTCTTCTATGCAACTTCTCTGTGCGTCACTGCTTTGTTGCTTCTGTTCAGCGATTCATGATTCAGTTTCAAATCGTACGATTTTACAATTAAATGTTGCGATTCAACTCAACAACGATTCAGTGGTCCGATTCGTATCATTTTTGCCTTGTATCGGATCGAATCACACGATACGTATCGTGTATCGTGCGATACTAACAACATTGTCTTTGATAAATACATTATTCAACTCCTCCCCTTCTAGTGTAATTGTCGTTATTTCAATGGATTCACATCCTGGTAGCACCAAGGTCCAATGATGGTAGCACAAAAGAGTGATGTAGATCCCACTATTATAAAGTGGGAGAATTTTTAACATTGAACATTAATTAAACTGATGAAAAAAAAAACACTTTACCTCATTGGTTATATTAATAACCGATTTAAAAGTTTTACTTTTCCTAAACCCCTAAATGAGATTTGGATTGAGCATGTAGAAAAATTGGTTCTAATAAACAATAATCAAACAAATCTAGATTACCAAAAATGAGATCTCAAATACAAGAGAGCAAAAGACCTTTGCATATATAAGGAAGGGAACTTAATTACTTTCCTTTTGTTGAAGTTAATCTTCTCAACAAACTGTCGATAAAGCATTTCATCATCTATTTTGTATATCTTGTAATGCCCCTCGTCCACATCTTTGCTAATGCCATCCCAACCCTCTGGCATAACCTTGAAGTTTAGGATGTAAGGAAGAGATGCAACATGAAGTTCACTATCATGTGAATTAAGAAACCTCCAAGCAATAAAAAGTAATTAACAACAATTCACAAGTCACAATTCACACAAATCAATCAATCTCGATGCCAAACACAAAAAATATCACAACACTAACTCAAGTATAAAGCAAGAGCTCAATAGAATCGTTAAGTGGATGATTCGGCTTCTCCTCTTTCTTCACCTCTATCATTTTAAGATAGAGAATGGCATGAACCCTTTGTCATATGATTTAGTAATCCCTAGCCAATTTTGGACAATGAAATCTTCAGGGTTTTACTTGTGCAATAAGATAGTACATTTTGACTTTCTCAGAATCTTTGAGTCACAAACACTTTTCCTTTACAATTCTCAACCTCCAATTTGGGCAGCTCATCCTCTGTTTCATGCATGTCTACTATAACCACGGAGGACCTTCAAGGTTAGGGTCAGTAGAAAAGGAGAAAATGGGTGGAGGGAATAGGGAAAAGACTACTACAAATATGATCTTTAACAATATTTTTTTGTCTAACACTTAGTAAAAATGCCACTAAAAACTTTTGCTAACATCTAAAAATGTTACTAATATGTTTTCTGACATTTTATCAAATGTTGTGTATGATCTATGTCGCTAAAGGTTTTAGTGACATGGACTATACACAACATTTTGGTAAAATGTCGTAAAAACATATTAGTAATATTTATTCATATTTGACAACATTTTTTAAATGTTTTCAAAATGTTTTAGCTACATTTTTATGATCACACAAAAAATATTGTTCAAGATCACATGTGTAGTCATGAAAGATAGGGTGGAGGTGGGAAGGAAGAGGAAGGAAAAAGTTAAGAGAATTAGTGATAGGGTGGGGATTGGCATCTAACAAAGAGTTTTGCCTCTTTTCACTTGGGATTCATTAGGGCATTTTTCTTCTTGTGAGGTTTGGACCATTATTTACCTTGATTTTAATTTTAACTAATGTGAAACTGTTTTTTACATCAATTAAATTGTAATTGGTGTGAAAATGTTTCACTTATTACAAAATTATTACCATATTTTTTTTCATCAGTTGTTTAATAACGAACGTTAAAAGTTGTTGTAAGATTTATCTTTTATACTAGTGGTTGTACTTGATTTTGTTGAATGAGAACCCGTCGTGTTCCGTCATTCTCCGCAAATTGAAGCGACAACAACGTTGTTTCATATATGTACTCTGAATCAACTCGGCATTAGTTGTGCATTATTTATAAACAGAGTCATGTTGCCATACTAGAGTGTTGTCGTACCAATGTGGGCTTCACTTGATTCTTTTATGCCACTTTTTAATTGGATTGGGCCAACTTGTTTTTTCATTCTGTTTAGGTCTCATATCTGTTTGTTAAAATAAAATGGTTTCCTTTTACATGTTTTTCTTTTTCTTTTTCTTTTGTTATTTGTAATTCAAGGTGATTGTGGTGACATACCACTTATTACCTTTCGAGTGTTAAGTGTAGTTAGTTTATTAAAAGTTGTTATCAGTTTGTTAGAGGTATTCTATTATGTCTAATAAGCTCTTAAAATAGAAGTCATACTTAATATTAGGCATCTTTTATTCAATCAATCCAATGATTTATTTCAATAGAAGTCTTTTATTCTTTGAACTCTGGCGTACGGCCATATCAATTTGGTGCAATTTATATTTGATGTAAAACATATCACCATACTTTTGTCAAACCGACATTTTATCTTTTATTGTAATTTTAGGATTATTTGTTGCTTTATTTTAGAATTTTTTTTTATATTTTTATTTTGAGAAATTAGGAAAATATAGAATCCTTATTTATTTAGGAAATTTAGGATGATATGATCCTTTAATTAGAAAAATTAGAAAGATATGATCCTTATTTAGGTTTATTTTGTATATGGGGCAATTTTATGTATTCACAACAACTTGAAATGAAATGAAGTAATGAGATTTTCTCATGCATCAACCTTTCAGTAATATCTCTAGAATTAATGAGTCGATCATTTTCACAACGTATGCTGCATCAATATCTACTCAATTCTCTAATAAAAAAGCCTGTTAATTGTGAAAAATCATGGATATTAATCAATTTCTTACTATTTGTCATGGTCAAATTTCCACCATAAATAAACATGTCCGGACACTATTTTTTTAATGATAAAAAATGAAGCCGTTGGTAATATAAACAATACAATTAGTCAGTCCACACCGGACGATCAATTCTTTTAATTGATGTGTTGATCTCCTTTGACTGTTTAATTTGAAAAGGAGGTTCTAATTAAATTTATTGTGAATATGATAATTCGACTTTTCCTCATATTTTGCCAATAAATTAATTTCTAGAGTAACTACAGTATAGGATGCCACCCCACAACCGCTATATATGTTGGCCGTTCTTTGTCATCACTTTTTATCTTTAAAGGAAAGTATCATGAGCACTATAGTAGTTTACGTTCAAAACTTCAGGTGAAATATGGTCCAAATTGCCGGCATGCTCATGATAAGTCACAGAAAAGGCTTGAAAACTCATCCAGCTAGTGGAACTTATCCTTAACAGTTTCCTTATGTTGCAGCCTCAAGTAAGTATCTAGCACACTGTGGTGCAGTGATAAAATACCCTGAAACCCACATGAAAGTTTTTCTAACAACATGGAGAAAGAAAAAAAGAAGAATCTGACCAATTTGTCTTTTATGCACAAACTAATACGGTCACTCCTACACCGAGCCAACTTTGGGGAATCTAATACTCCCTAATATAATATAATATATATATATAGATAAATATAAAACTGCTTTTGTAGTATTTTTTGGATATTACGAATGGAACGTAATACCTTTTGGATTAAAAAATGTACTCAGTGAATATCAAAATATTATGAATTATATATTTTATAAATATTCTCATTTTACTATAGTATATTTAGATGATGTGTTAGTTTATTCAAGAAATATTAATCAACATATAAAGCATTTAGAAAAATTTATAGAAATTATTAAAGAAAATGGATTAGTTGTGTCTGAAAAGAAAATAAAACTATTTGAAACAAAAATAAGATTTTTAGGATATGAAATATACCAGGGAACTATCACCCCTATCCAAAGATCAATAGAGTTTACAGAAAAATTTCCAGAGGAAATTAAAGATAAAAAAACAATTACAAAGATTTTTAGGTTGTATAAATTATATAGCGGATTTTATCCCTAACATAAGGGTTGAGTGTACTCCATTATATGAAAGACTTAGGAAAACTCCTCCAGAATGGTCAGAGGACATGACCAAGGCTGTAAGAAAAATTAAGCAGATAGTTAAAACACTTCCTTGTCTAGGAATACCAGATCCCTCAGCCTTCCTAATAGTAGAAACAGATGCTTCAGAAATAGGATATGGGGGAATATTAAAACAGAGAGTCTCTTCTAATTCTAAAGAACAAGTAGTCAGATATCATTCGGGTATCTGGCATCCTTCTCAGAAAAAATATTCTATTGTTAAAAAAGAAATACTTTCAATAGTTTTATGTTTACAGAAATTTCAAGATGATTTATTTAATAAAAAGTTTTTGATAAGGACAGACTGTAAAGCAGCACCTTCTGTTTTACAGAAAGATTTTAAGAACTTGATTTCAAAACATATTTTTGCCAGATGGGCAGTCTTTACTCTCTTGTTTTGATTTTGATATAGAACATATTAAGGGAGAAAAGAATTTTTTACCAGATTTCTTAACTTGAGAATTTTTACAGGGATCAGAATTAATAGAAAAGATAAAAAGCCTATCTCCAAAGATCAATATGGAACCCCCTTGGGGACCGATAAAGATGCAAGGAAGGAAATATTGCCTTTGGCTAATACTGGAAATTCCAGGCTTCTCATAAACCCTAACTTAAGACCAAATATATTATCCAAGATAGTTAAAGAACCTTCTCTGTCTCTCTCATTACAAAAGAATAAATATACTCCACTTCAATATATCCATACCTTAGTTGGTCCCAGAGATTTTGATAAACCCAATACTTCCAAACAAGCAGTACCATATACTTTTAAAACAAACACTGACACTGATCCAGATTATAGAAAGAAGGAAAATACCCTCCCAATCATAATAGCGGAAAAACACTGGATGAAACTTCAACCAGTGGAATTAGCTTATAAAATATTTCCTCCAGATCTACATTACCCTTGCTCAGAACCACAAAAGTCCAGATTGTTCTATGAATTCATATTAATTGATACAGATTCTATAGAACTCTTTTATAATGAAGATAATGAAGGAATTGTTCAGTTTTCTAAGATGAAGATACTCAAGGTGATTTCAGATATCGACTGGGGACAACCCTTGCACCAGAAGAAGAAATTTTCAAGAAATTTTTGTCCTCCAAAATATAATTATTATGATTATATGATGGCATGGAACAATATTCTTTATATGAAACCAGATAAACATTCCTGGTTTCTTTGGTTCAAGGAAAATATACACTTAAAGTTTCCAAAATGGTTCATCAAATGGTTTCATAATTATGGTCCAATGAAAGAAGTTTTCCCTCAAGAAGTCAATCATTTGTACGAATTCTTTAAAGAGACTACATCCTTCGTGGATGGATATAAATTCTTATCCTTTGTAGCATCACAAGGTATAACTTGGATAATGGGATGGACTTATTGCTATTCCAGAGTTGACACTACTACAGATTTATATTATCTTTCAAGACAAATTAAGATAAAATGGTGGAAGAAGTTCGATATTAATTTGATAAGTAAAGAAAAAATTCTTCAGTGGGCTAATAATAATAAGACTCCCAAAAGTCCGATAGATCAAGAAGCAGATAGAGAAGCATTATTTTTAGCTCAGAAAAGACAGATAATGGCAGAGCTGGCTACAACAACCTCTCAAGAAGAATTTGAAGTTCGTCTACAAAAGATGAAGGGGATATAAACCTCTCAAAAATCCGTACCAGATGAAGGTAGCAGTTCAAGTACTAATCCATATACCAAGAATAGAGATATGTTGGATTATTTTACTAAGGCCGAATTATCAGAATGAAGAAGACAAAAAGAAATCACGAGAGCCAATGAGATTTGTCAGCAAGACTGTTGACAAGATAAAAATATTGTTTACAGATTCCTATCTATGTATATAGGCGTGTCTAAGTAATAGTGTTTACTTTATTTTAGAACCACAGCTTTTCTATCCTACTACTGTTCATGTACTTTTATTTTCAAGTTTGAAATCCGGAAGAATACATCCGGACCTCTTGTACAACTATAAATAGATGTTAATAAAACGAGGAAGGCATCACTAGCCTAACTCATCCTTTAATACCAACCTTTGTCTGTCCTTCTCTATTCCCAATATTTCTTCACTTACCTTTCGTTGCTTGATACTTCTAGCTATCTTCCTTCTGATCTACCTTCAAGAATATCTAAGTAAGTTTTCTGAAAATGAATTCGGAAATATTTTTACCTGTTGATTTCTTTCATATTATCAATATTTATAAAAGCTTTCAATTCTGTAATGATCATATCCATGAAAGTATAATTCTTGAATTTGGCAATACCTATACCAGAATTGCTCAAGTTTTAATACCAAGTTTAGTTCCTGTAAAAAATGGTATCAGAGCCACTAAACGAACAAAGTATTGTTAAACTATTTTTTATTCAAGCTCTCTTATTATCTTTTATTCTTTTCCATACTTCATAAAGAATTCTAATTATATATATATATATATATATATATATATATATATATATATACACTCATATGTTATTCCAAGCCAACCACCGCTATAGAGAGTACACACTACACCTCACTCTTTATTTTTATTTTTATCTTTTGCTTTCATGCACTTGAGCACTTTATCATCTCAACAACAACTAAGATCGTGTGAAAGGTTGCATGGCTTTAGAAACCATTTAACATCTCTCTATTTATGTTATTAAAAAAAGAATAAAAACCATGTACATAGTGCTAGATTTGGTAAAGTTATAGGTGCAATAACTGGATATGATGGTTTACTAAAATGGCTAGGTTTTGCTTTATATCTAGGAGTGTATATGTATATATGGTATTTACTATTTTATCGGGGGGTAATGAATAAGTTTGGAATCACTTTATGCAAATCAAAAGATATTCCGCTAATTTTTTTACGCATAAGGTTAGGGACATTATTGTTCTTAGGAGAGAATGCAAAATTTACGTAGGATGGATTTTTAAGACAATAGAGAAAGGTCTTTCGGCAAAAGACTCTAGAACCTTTCTCTCTTATTTCCAAGGTAATTGGTTTTATACAACTAAATCCACGTCACATTTGAAGTGTTAAAACAAGAAAGCTACTTAAGCAAAGATTCAAACTGATAAAAGGTGGTAAGATATATGTAGGATTGTCGCATAGCCGTTTTACTTGAATATGATGACTTCTCAGCCAAAATTTATGGGCCAAAAAGGATTTGACCTAAACACTTTTAATTTTTTCCGCCATCTATAAATCCTCTAGTTAGTTCTTTTACTTTTTGAGTTCAACAAGCATCTTAGCTATTTTTGGATTTAATTACTTTAGGACAAAAAATTAGCTACTTCTGGCACTCAAGCCGCAAGGACTTGCATCCCCTATTAATTAATGCTTGCTAATTTCGTTTTTACAAAGTGTAACGAAAGTCTCAAATATAATTTATATCAATGCAAAAATATCAACAAGCCCAAAAAACAAAAGGTCTCTTGAGTACCCACTACTTAGTATACACTAACATTGCACTATATAGCTGGGTTTGTGAAAGAACCAGTCAAAGATTTTGTGTTGTAATCATTAAAGTGGTTGGTTATGTCTTTACTCATATGAAAATGATTTTTTAAGGAAAGGACGATAAACAAGGAACAAAGGAAACAGTAAAGAAAAAGTGAGGGTTGGATGGCAGGAAAAAAAGAATTAAAGGGGCAAAAATTATAAAAAAGAAAAGAAGACAGTGACTGTGTGCCAGGTAGATTTGTTCAGATGCCCAGTGGGGCCCTCTCTTGAAGTCAGGAACTGATGCATGATAAAAGGGTTCTTTTACTCTTGGGCTAAAATTAAAGGGAGGAGAATAATCTCTTGGACCCACTCCATGGCCCAGCAAACTCACTTGCTCTATACTTGAATGAATCTATATGACGCACATCCAAGGATTTTTTTTCTCCTATGATCTATTTTGAAGAAGGAACGTACCCTTGGGAGATAATTTCGAATGAGATGCTTATAGTATTCTTCTAAGGTGAAAGTGACATTTTTAACCCGAACCATGATAGCAACATACGAATCACAGTCATCTCGATCAGTTCAGTTACCACTCCGAAGAGCATGCTCACTAACAAACTAACAATTAATTAATATAATTATCGTATAAATAACTTAGTACATTGTTTTATAGGCATATATACCATATTAATTATATAGGCTATTAGTTTATAAATATCATTGAATTGATACTCACATAATAGTTAATGCTAGAATTCTGTAAATTCGTAAATATCAGTTTAAGGGTTTCTCAAACAATCATTTTAAGGATTAATTTAATTACAACATTTAACATTAAAATATTGATTTGATATTTATATATTTAATTTGGAGATTGATATTATAGTTTTTTTTTTACAAAGATTATAGGTATATCCTTAAAAGATAATCATACTCGAACTTAATAAAATTATTATAAACAATAAAGCTCTCCTTAATGCACATGCATATTTAGGGTTTAAACTCAAAAATGATAATTAAGTTGGAATAGTCTTGTGAAATTTGATTTATACGTCCCACGATATATTAATTTCATATATTTATCATTATAATATTACTGCAATAGTTCGATATTCTTGTAGAACTAATTAAAATGGATATATAATGTTTTCCCAATAAGATGAAATCCTTCCATCCCAATTTTATTTTTACATTTTCTATGCGTGTATTTATGTGCTTTCCTTAGCAAAACATGTACAAAATAGCATTTCCTCTTTTAATATGAGAATCAAATAAATTATAATCTTACGTCTCAAAAGCCATACACAATTCTATTGTCATATGGCTATATTGAAATTAGCTCAATTTAGTTTTATTTTTATTTGAAAAAAGTGAAACGCAAGACTACTTTTGTGCGCAATAATAAAGCTAAACCATGATTTAGCTATAGTCACTTTCATATTTCTAAACTGTTTTGTGTATGCATTTCTTGAGGCTAGAGGTAGCCATCATTAATTATTTCAAATCTCATTAGTTAATGCTGCCTACTTTTAGTTGTTTGTGTTGCTAAGTGCTGGACTTGATCTAACATTCATTGATTGGATACGCGATCGATGATGATGATGATGACTAGTCTTCCAAACAATATGATTAGATCATAGAAACAATATTAGATGGATCCCCCTTTGTCCAACATCCACTTAGATTATAATCACCGCGTATGCCACCGCGTTATACAAAAGTAAAGCCAAATACAATATTATCCATAGACGTATATTATACTAAAGGATTTTTCTATCATGTGCAACTTTGCACACGTTAAGGGTCATTAAATATTCACTTTCAATCAGCTAATAATTCTATCGAGAAAAATAAGTTTTTCTCTTTTATTTGTTTTATGATATCGCCTTAATGTATTTGTTCTCTTCGCACCAAAATATTAATAGTTTCTTATTACTTTAAAGAATAAACTAATAAAATATATACAACAAAAAGTTATTTTTTTTAAAGCTTCAGGATCAATATTCATTCGAAAATTTCGTAAAACTCAGACTAATGAGTATTACGTTTTTTTTTTATAAATAATTTAACTGGCTTTAATTAAGAAGTTAAAGCAAAATAAACGTACGACGTAACCTGCACATGTGTATGTCTATGTGTTTGTGTCATTTTACCAAAAGTTGCACGATTACTATAGCACAATAGGGGTATAGGACATTGTTTTCTTTTTTCATTATATGAAACAAATGTTTAATGCGTATTGATCTTATTCTTTAAAAAATCATTTTCATTTGTATATATTTTATGAATTTATTCTCTAACAAGTAGTTAGAAACTATTATTATTTTGGAAAGAGAGAGAATACATTAAGGTGATTTCATAAAATAAATGAGAGAATTAATTAGTTGATTGGAAGTGGATCTTAATGACCATTAACATGTACAAAATAAATATTTAATGACTCTTAACCTATGCAAAGTTATACAAGATAGAAAAATCCTTATACTAATAGCATCTAGGCATTGTTAAAATAAGTGAAAGAATATAGTAATAACAACTTTGGAAATAAATTATTAGTAATGTTGCAGCATGTCACTTCTTGCAACATGCTGAAGATACTTTACTGCTTTAATTTTCTGTACATGATCGTAATTTAATACATCTGTTTCACTTACACTCATGATTTAGAGACATGTATTTTTCCTTATAAAGTCCATATTTATTTATTATTTCTAGGAGTCTCAAACCCAAGCTCAAACTAATCACTCTCTCTCTCTCTCGCAAAGAGACACACACAAAAAGAGTAAAGCACTAATTTTCAATTAAGTAATGTTCTTTTAAGTTTTAACAATAATTTTTTCATCTATTGATGTGGGTTACATAATGAGAGGTTACCCTGGCCTCTGCTTTAAAATTTGCATTCTTTCGTAAAGGAAAAGTGTAACCAAAGTCTCTTATAAGTTATGTTAATGCAAAAACAAATATTAATTAATACCGTATTAGGACATGTGTATAATTCATGAACGGATATTTGAGTTTGCATGGGACCAATTAAACTTCGATTGAATCATTTATGTACTTACATATAGAGGTGGGACTACGGAATTACAAGATCCACATGTCTAATATTAATTTTAAATAAATATATAGATGTGGGACTCATTTAGGACTAACATGACTCGTATATGCTTGATAGGTTTCTACATATTGAATTGAATTAAATTAGTTTCAAAAGTGAAAAATCAATTGATTTAATGATTTCGATTTTTATGATTCATCATCTAATGAGTATTAGTTTGAATTTTAAATTCAATCCAATCTAAAACCATTTGGACTGAATTGATTTTCTATTTCCATATTTTTTTTCTATTTTTTAGAAAAAAATATTAAATAAATGATAAGAATACAACAAATATAATAAAAGTTAATTTAAAATAATAAATATTACTATTCTTCCTATTTATAAGATCGAATTACTTAACTCATTAGGAATAAGAAAAATAATTAATTTCATTGATAACAATAAATTTATCCTAAATTTATATATTTTTCAAAAAGAAAAATGTTAATCAATGCCCCTGGGACATTGGTTAAGAAAGTAAAAGAAAAAAATATATTTCTATTAGGATACATAATGTTATTCATGACTTTTTTACGCTCTTATATGATTTTCATAATAAATATTTTCTCTTTTTACTTCTTTAACAAATATCCTAAGAATACTGATTAACAAGATTCTTCTAAAATTCCATTATTATTAATGTTCTTCTCTCTCTTCTAAATGTATGCATATCAATATAATATATTTCATATTTAATTAGAGATATTTTAGTCTAAAAATAATTAATGCAAGTGACATAATGAATTGGTCATATAAAAAGAAATAAATACTACTTCAAAATTGGATTTTATAAATAGAAATGGAAGTAATATCTTAATGTTATGGATTAGAAAAAGAGTAATATATATATTGTGTGTGCGCGTTAGGGTCTAAAAAGGGGTTGATATGAATTGATGTTATGATTGAAGGGTTGCGATAGAGATTTTTTATGATAGATATGTTGTGATTTGATGAATGTGGTTAATTTAGGGTATAGATGTGGTACGTATGTATGAGGCCACGAGACACCGCATCATTGCAAAATCATGCAATGTGAGTTGTAGAAAATTAAGAATGGCGATGCTTAATAAGGGTAGCATGGTCAAAAGTACTTAAGGAAAGCATGGCCTTGCTTTTTTTTTTCTTGTCTCAATTTTGATTTTTTTTTGCACTAGGAAGCATGGTCATTATTTTCAAAAACAATTTATTGAAAGGGTTAGTGTTCAGGTGATTTTTGTCACATTGAATTTGGGTGGAACTAGTCAAAGTGGTGCCACTAATTCGTCTTTTGTGATGTTGTGGGCGGCATTATCATGTTCCATATGCCACCCCTTCATGTTGTTAGAAAAGGTGGCACCATATTATCAGGTGTTACAAGGAGGTGCCACCCTGAAAGTTAACCCTTTCATTTTGTATTTAATAATTATAATTAAATAATTTTAATATTAATATAATTTAATAATTTAAGTGTTTTAGGATTTAATAATTTTAATTTTAACTTTAATTTAAGTGACTTTAATTAATTTTGAATGTTGTTTTTACTTTTATAAATTGTTGATCTTTATATTGATCAGGATTTAGGGTTAATGGTCTTTAGGGTTTAACTCATATATGATGTATTTATAATAATTTCTTAAAATAATATATACTTTTATTTTAAAGCTCATTTATACTGATTTTGATACCGTTTCTAACTGCACGGATGGTAACAATGGAAAGACCAATGTAAAAGCTAATGAAATCACCATCATTTTATGGAAAAATACTGCATTTAAACCAGAAATAATCACCCACTTGAAACTGTTTTTTTTTCCTTCTAAAATAATAGTTAATAGATTTTCTTTCGTTTTTTAGGTTTCATTTTATACTAATTTTGATGTTGTTTCTCGCTGCATGGATTATACCATCGGAAAGACCAACGTAAAAACTAAAGACCAACAATTTATAAAAGTAAAACAACATTCAAAATTAATTAAAGTCACTTAAATTAAAATTAAATTTAAAATTATTAAAACCTAAAATCGCTAAATTATTTAATTATTAAATTACTTAAATTGAATTAATTATTAAAATTATATAACTATCATTATTAATACAAAATGAATGAGACAACCTTCAGGGTGACACCTCTTATGTAACACTTGACAGGGTGACATGACATATTCTGACAACATGAAGGAGTGGCATGAAACATGATGACACCACTCACTACATAACACAAGACGAATTGGTGGCATGGAACAAGATGATGCTACTTGTACTGACAAGCCCACCTGAAGGAGTGATATGGAATAGGATGGTGCCACTCACTACATGACAAATTGGTAGTATCACTTTGATTGGCGCCATCCAAATCCGATGTGTCAAAAATCACCCATGACAGGTAAATAGTTTGAAGACCAACCCTTTCCAATAAATTATTTTTGAAAATCACCCAAAAGGGTCAAATCCCCCATTCTTGGGTTGTTATGCACTCAAAAAGACCCTATGGAGTGAATTGTAACTATTCTAACATCAAAATAATGTTACCTAAATGTTATATATGAATTTCCTCTGCTTTCCAATTATAATCTTTGTTGATATATGAAGACGACCTTTTCATGTCATATGGATTAATGAATGATAAAATTTGTGTGCATGTATGAATGAGATGTGATATTTATGGCTAGGTGTAAATGAAACATGCTTGAGACACATATCCCCATTTGAAAGCATGCATTAGTGTACTGAAGCATCGAATAAAAATCAACAATTTCTCTAGAAGACTTGAAGAAATTTAGAAGTATAGAATATACATATTTTATAAAGTCTTGACCTAAACAAAGAAATCAGTAGCAAAAGATTGTAGCAGCAACACCTCAATTTTAAGAAACAACAAGACAAAAACTACAAAAGAAACAATCTTTTATAAAAGCATATGACAAGATGCTAAAGAAGGAGAAGTCATGAATCACTAACACACAACACGCACTAACTGTCACAATTTTGAATTCAAATTTTACAAGCTAATTGTATGCACCCTAAGGAAGAAGAAGTGTTAGCGTTTCAAGTTTAGAAGCATAAAAAGTGAAGGGGGCAGTTAAGGGCCAATTGTATGGCAATGATAAGTCACAACAAATTTGCTTGATCTCCAATCTTTTCTAACAACTAGCAACAATCATCTTAAGGTCTATAAAGCGAATACAAATTGTTGAAACTTAGTCCAAGGAACAAAAATAAGATAGAGAAAGGTAAGATCAAGAAGCCAAGATGTACAAAGAGATTATCTTGCTTTTGATACTAGATAGTCTTCCTCTTTCATTCATTCACTCCATTCTCTTTTATATTTTCTCTCAACATGAGGTTCTTATATTAGAGAGAGAAATTCAACAAAATGCTAATAATACGGAATAATAACAAACTGAACAAACTATAACAACCTAACAAATCCTAACAATAATTTAAAATTTAAATTATACAATTCAACACTCCCCCTCAAGTTGATACATGAATATCGGTCATGCTCACCTTGTCAATTGCTTCTTCAGACACTTTTCCATGAATGACTTTGATCAGCAATAGGGTTCAAGAGGTGCTTCAGGATAGTCCATGTGCTTCGATTATGTAAGGTAGAAAGAAAATTGAAATACGAGAAGTGATTCGGAACAATAACATGTTCATGTCAATAAATTTCAGGATGGTCTATGAAGATTCAGAACAATACAACTGACTTCACATCAATGACCTTCAAATAGAATACGTGCATGGAGAATTGAGATACGAGAATGGATTCAGAACAATCACATGTTCATGTCAATAGACTTTGGGGTTGGTCTGTGAAGAACTCAGAACAATGCAACGAGCTTCACATTAATGACCTTCAAATGGATACGAGAAGGATTCAAAACGGAACCAAAATTGCAAAGGTTATGCGTGGCAAAAATGAAATTTATGATAATAATAATCATAATTTGTAAAGGAATCAGAGAAGGTGAAAGTTGAGGAGATAGATACTTGGGTATAAGTGGAATACATTGAAGATAAGATAAAAAGATAGAAGAAGATGTACTTTTGGGGAATGTGAATAAGAAAAACTCTGAAAAAATAAGGCAGCGGAATGACTCTCATTCATGGAATAAACCATGGCTCTTGTTCATGGAGGGAACCATGACTCTGATACCATGTTAAAAATCAGATACGGATAAATCATTGCTTTCATTCATCTTCTTCATCATGAAGGAGGTTTATTTATACAAGTGGATATAACAAATATCCCATAATAATAGGAAACAAAATAACAATTTTATCCTAACTAAACAGAATGCTAACAACCAGTTTAAATTTCAACAGCTTGTATTCCTATGTAAAATAACAATATTTTAAATTCAAAAACTTCCTTTCAACAGTTTAAATTTATGCGAAAAAGAAAAAAAAACTGTTGGGAAATCGAGGGGGATAAACATCGGGGGGATTTACACACGCTCAGGTTTATGGTCCTCACTTATATAGTATTCAACTTTTCTATTTCTATCCGATGTGGGACTTTAACTCACTTTAATTCATGCCTATAATCTAGGATCTCCATGTTCAGGGATCCGCCTTCTTACTTGTCAGAGCTGGTCGTCGAGTCGAATCATTGGCTCTGATACCACTGTTGGGAAATCGAGGGGATAAACATCGGGGGGATTTACACGAGCAACCATATAAGTGAATTAGACACCACACTTTAACCCAAAACCTTAAGGCTCAGGTTTATGGTTCTCACTTATATGGTATTCAACTTTTCTATTTCTATCTGATGTGAGACTTTAACTCACATTTTAATTCATGCCTATAATCTAGGATCTCCATGTTCAGGGATCCACCTTCTTACTTGTCAGAGTTGGTCGCCAAATCGAACCATCGGCTCTAATACCATGTTAAAAATCATATATGTATAAATCGGAATAATAATTTCTCTTTCATCTATTCACACCATTCTCTTTTATATTTTCCCTCAACATGAGGTTTTTATATAAGAGAGAGAAATTCAACAAAATGCTAATAATACAGAATAATAACAAACTGAACAAACTATAACAAATCCTAACAATAATTTGAAATTTAAATTATACAATTCAACACCTACCATTTTATATCCAACACATTTACTAACTAGACTTTAACCGATAAATATGATGATTTTCAAAACCCTAATATATTGGATCACATAATTTTAGGATAATATTATGCTACTCATTCAATTTGTTTTATGAAACCAAATTCACTTTATTAATAGAAGTTCATACTCAAAATTTATAATATAAAATAATTTTAGATCATTATTTAATCACAAACAAACTGTTATATATAATAAATTTATTTTAACTTTTATAATGTTTATCTTTAAAACCATATAAATCATGATTTTTATAGGATGATGATGTAAAATAAAATTATATTAACAATGCAGAAATTAAACTCCGTGTTTAATTAGGTCTTACCAATTAGGATTCTATCCGAAAGATTAAATGTTTAATTACAATGTTATACTCTTTGTTGAATGAAGTTTTAAAATAACTCACTTTTATGGAGTTTCAAATCTACTTGGTATATTGTAGATGAACCGTATTATGCCCTAGCTACGTTCACATTGAACCTTACCTAGGTATAGGTCTAGCTGATAACCATCCCTAGTTTAGGAATAACATTGTACAGGGAATTTAAAATATGGAAACGCCTAGATAATACAAATTCTGATGATCCCAGAATTTAAAAGTCGCAGCCTACCGTCTCAGAAAACATAAAATGTCTGCAGCAGAAATACTGCAAATGAAACAAATACCCCGGTAGCTAGGTACGTAGTCTGAATCTTTGTACCACAAGATTGTAGTTTTCTTTCTCTTTTTCTCTCACATTATTGTATTATAAAAGAAAACCATGGGCAGCTTTGGTACAATAGCTTGCACATGTTGTTACAATACGTATAAGATTCTATACCTTATTCCTCTTTGCATGGAATTCTAAGAATCTAATTATGATATCTAGAAAACACCATGACATCATAAACCACATGCATATACGTACACCTGAAACAAGTAGTAGATACGCATCAATTATATTATACTATCTGTTATATGGCTGGAATACGTAACAGTATAATGATGAAAGATACCATATATTATACGATTAAAAAATGTGACAGCGATTATTTAACTAAAATAGGCCTAGTATTGCGTGTTGTAGGGTTGGACGGTTTGTGGCCCACACAGCCTTTTGAAGGGGACTCTGATTTTTGTTAGTTTGTGAGCAGACAAAAGCAGAGAAGCTTCTTATCCTCACCCTCTAGGTTTTCACACAACATCTTACACATAGAATCTGTTCAAAAGCCAAAGGCTTACCCTTTGAGACTTTAGCCCTTCAATTCTCATCATAATTACTCAAACCAAACCACAACCCTTAATGCTTTATTTCTTTTGTGCTTGCCACGTAAAATCTACACTTTGTAATTTACATGAATTCCAGGGGCATGTCCCCACTACTTTGATCTCAACAGTGGCCTATTTAGTTCAATGTCTTATAAGCTGTTTTGGATATGTCCTTTGCCCCCCATTTCCAAATTCCCAGCCCCCCCCCCCCCCCCCCCCCCCCCCCCCCCCCCCCCCCCCCCCCCCCCCCCCCCCCCCCCCCCCCCCCCCCCCCCCCCCCCCCCCTCTCTCTCTCTCTCTCTCTCTCTCCCTCTCCCTAACATTGATCTAACTTTGCAATGGCACCAATGAGTCTCCCACCTGGGTTTAGGTTCCACCCCACTGATGAAGAGCTTGTTGCTTACTACTTGGAGAGGAAAATAACAGGTCGCTCAATAGAGCTTGACATCATCGCTGAAGTTGATTTATACAAGTGTGAACCATGGGATTTGCCAGGTACATAATTTTACATATTGTTATTATTTATATGTCCCATCATATGATTCATCATTACATAAAATATTAGCATATAGCAAGTTCTTCATTTTGTATAATACATACACACACACACAGATATATATATATATATATATATATATATATATATATATGTCATTTATTTATATGTGATATCATATGATTCACATCGTTACATAAATATTATAGCATTTAGCAAGTCCTTCATTTTGTATAAGATATATACAATCATTTATATTTCATGGTTCAACTAAACTATTATTGTATCTTCGTTGTAAAAAAAAAAAAAGATAAATCATTCCTCCCAAGCAAGGACATGGAGTGGTACTTTTACAGTCCTAGGGACAGGAAGTACCCAAATGGGTCAAGAACTAACCGTGCAACACAAGCTGGATACTGGAAAGCTACAGGGAAAGATAGGCCAGTGCACTCTCAAAAGAAACAAGTTGGCATGAAGAAGACATTGGTGTACTACAGAGGTAGAGCACCACA
>PYAF01000543.1:230167-240750 GCA_007407185.1 Glycine tomentella | reverse complement strand
TAGGGGCCCATTTTGTGTGTTAGGGACCCATTTTTTTCATCTCTTAATTTTAATATTATTTACATTTCAAAAAATTTGTGTATTAGAGGCCCATTTTTTTATCCCTTATTTTTAATATTATTTATATTTCAAAAAATTTATGTGTCAGGGGCTCATTTTTTTCATCCGTTAATTTTAATATTATTTGTATTTCAAAAAATTTGTATGTTAGAAATCCATTTTTTGTGTGTTAGAGGCTCATTTTTTATCCCTAGTTTTAATATTATTTGTTTTTCAAAAAATTTGTGTGTTAAGGGTCCATTTTTTCAATCTCTTAATTTTAATATTATTTGTATTTCAAAAAATTTGTGTGTTAAGGATCCGTTTTTTCCATCTCTTAGTCTTAATATTATTTGTATTTCAAAAAAAATGTGTGGTAGGAGCCTATTTTTTCCATTTCGCCCCGGGCCAAAGAATTTTCAGGACCGGCCCTGAAGATTACCCAGTCACCCCAAGCTCAAGCCTAAATGAATCATCAATGAGAATCCGAGCCATTCTATGAACAAAGAAACTATTTTATTTTTTTTATTTTTTATTCTGAAGCTTTAAGCTTATCAATAAAAAAATATTATTAATTTTTTAAAACAAAAAAGACCACATTTTGACAAAGAATCCAACATATCACTACTTTTCCTTTTTGTATGTGAACCAATGTATCCTCTAGTGGAAAGTTAAGGACTAATTCTCGAGGTGCTGAGATCCATTTCAGGGATTGACATCTCCCATTAGATGTTTTTTCATATGCATGAGTCAGAGATCGAACCTATAACAATATGCTTAAGAGACAAAATTATCTATCAAGCACGTCATACCATATTGATTACATATGACTATTTTATTTGATGTAAAAAAAAAAAAGTATCTCAACATTTGTTTTAAGTTTAACTTAAAGCACCAGACTCCAAACCTCGCAACCATGAAAGGCCATTTTCATCACATCACACTAAGACCGAGACTTATGCCACAAAGAGGAGTGTTATTTTAAGTGTACTTTTGGAAGAAAAAAACTGTCAAAGAATAGTGTATACAATAAAGACAGGAGTGCGAATAGCAATTTCCACAGAAGATGTCAGTTTAGGTTTATTTTTGGCCTTTTGTGTTCCCATTTGAGCCCAAATATTTCGTTTTAAAATTCAGTTTTGGATGCTTTATCTTATTTTAAGAAAAATAAAAAAGATTAATTTAGTAGTGATGTCGTGTTAATATCGTAAATTTAATGTAGCGGGCCAAAGTTGTGGTATATCGGAGATCTCGAACCTATTTTGGTGAAACAATTTTAGCAATTATTTTATGTTTACGTATATTTTGTGCTAAAAGTATTAATTTTGGCCTGTTAGTGATAGGATGGGCCTGGAGAGGCCCAAATAGGTGGTTTAAACATTAGATGTTTTTTTTTATTATCCTTTTAATATTAGTTTTATTTTAATTTTCTAAAAAACTAGATAATGACACATGTATGATTGTCATATATTAGGATTATTATTTAATGTAAGCTTTGCGTTCTCTTGAGGTATGAATGAAGAATTTGAATTTTATATTTATCTCTTTTTAGCTTTGCTGATGGTGGAATGTTAGGAGTAGAGTAGTGTAGCTTCTGGCATTCTAACAGTTAGCTTGGTAATATTCTAATTTAATTTGGAATATCTAAATTGTGACAATTTGATGGTCCTTAACATGTTTTAAATATCAGCATATTCTAACAATTATCTTACTTTTATTTTATTAATTTCACAACAAAAATTTGAAAAACCTAAGTTGTGACTATTTAGTGATTTTAAACTGCTTTTATCCTTTTTATTATTTACTTTTTTATCATTAATTTATTTCATGATGAAAGGGTGTACTCAGCCCTAATAATGTCTTGTAAATTGGATTATCTAATTCGAGACGTACACTTGAGTTGTGACAACTTGTTAATTTCGAACTTTATCCTTATTTATTATTTATTTGCTTTTTTATTGCCGTTAATTTATTTTACCACATGATTAATATGCGAAATTTGATAATTCCATATTTTAAATAAAAATTACAATTATTTTTAAACGTGACATTTTAAATATGATATTTATATAGTGAAATATTAATACTACTTTTTAGAAATATTTTCATTTAAAAAGTACTATCTCATTGTTAAAGGACTACATATAAAGATAATTCAAATTTGAGTTATCAATCAATAGTAATTTAGGTAAGTTATAAAGGGTAAGGGACTGATGTTTAAATCCTGTGATATCCATTATTTTTTTCAAAGTTCACCTGATCGTAACTATGATTAAACAGATAAATAAGGGACGTAAGAAGCAAGATTTGCATCAAGAATTTTCACAGTTTCTTCTGACTATATATGTTTATTTTCTTAACAAGAAACCACTATAACAATCAAGACTTATCAAGATCCCATTCTCTAATAGCTCCAAACCATTTTCAAATTTCATGACATACAATTTTCATTTATCTTCTTCATTCCAATTAGGGTCTGTTTGTGTGTAAGTTTTTTTAGAAACAGAAAGTAAGAAGAAAAAAATAAAATGAACTTCTACATAAATTAAAATAAGTTTCATTAGCTAATTTGTAAATGTCATTTCATCTTTTAGAGAAGTTATATTGATAAGTTTCTAATAATTAACTAATGAAAAATTTATTTTCACTTATCAAAAAAATTCATTTTATTTTTTTCTTTTAAAAGTGTTTTTAGAGAAGTTTGTCAACACTGATCCAATCTTAATCTAGCAAAATTATCATATTTTCCAAATTGCCGGTTATATATATATATCATTACATGCACATAATACTCTTATATATGTGGGAACGAAACTTAGCTTTCTAATATACATAAACAATGAATATATTTGAAGTATGGTCTAAAAGTTCCATGCAAGTTCATCCATACAATTGAAATCATGATAGATGAATTCAGAGGTAAGTACACTCTCCAACAACCCAAAATCAAAGTTAGAACTCTCAAAAGAAGCAATAGTTTCAATATTGCCCTTGTTAGCTTCTCTCACATCAACTCCCTTATCCTCACAAGTCTTGTCCTTCTCATGATGCACCTGCACTTGTGTTCCCTCTTCCAATGTTTGAGCACTGAAGTCTTCAACATTAACTCTAGAAACCCAATTCACATTGTTGTCATTGTTAAACAATTCAACTGCCGAGGGGTTCATGTATGTAGGTGAACAAATGTTGGTGGCGTTCTCCATTAATTGTTCATAAGACAAATGTTGGAGGGGTTCTCCATTATTTAAAGTTGTTGTTTGAAATTCTGAGGAAACAATGATAGAGGGGGTTTGAACAATGGTTGGTGGAGGTTTAGGTAAAGTAGAAAAGGTTTTACTAGTATTTTCCAAGGGTGCATTTGGCATGTGCGAACTCATAATGAAAATGGAATTGGAAGTTTGATGGATGTTGGAGATGGTACATACTGAGCTTCTCCTATGAGAAGAAAGGAGATTGTGGGTTTGTGGATCTAACCCTTGTGAAATGAGCTTCTTTTTTATGCAGGAGTTCCAGAAATTCTTGACCTCATTGTCTGTTCTTCCTGGAAGGTGCTTGGCTATTTGTGCCCATCTGCAGTAGACCAATAACACAAGCATTGATGAATTTGCAAACCCTTGCAATGAATTGTATACATCTTATGTAAAATCAGTTTTAGCTCTTGTATATATCTCTTTTCTCATAAACATTAAATGTCTTATAGACACAAAATTTGAATATAATCTTGTAGTAAAATTGGACATGAGAGCATTAAGGAAAATTTTTATGAAGATCTTGTTGTAGAGTTTATTAGATTAAGGTCATGAATCATGATTATGGATATCAAAAGGGGAATATTCACCTTTATTTGATCAGTGTGGTTCCTTGATCCTTGGTTGTGTGCAAAATCTTGTAAAGGACAAATAACACTGCTCTCTTTTATATAATAAATTTGTTTTTGCTCGATTAAAAAATAATGAAGGTTTCTGTCCTCCTTTTACTACTTTTTTTCATCTGTCTCATTTTCTGTGCTTGTAATTTATCTCCTTTACCTGTTTCCAAGAATTCGATGAATGTCAATAATGATCTGCTCTTCTTCAGCAGTGAAAGAACCCCTCTTCAGATCTGGCCTCAGATAATTAATCCATCTCAACCTGCAACTCTTCCCACATCTTTGCAAGCCTGCACATTAAAAAAAAAAAAAAAAACCACAACATCTTTCATTTTTTCTATCACACACAAGAAATTATTATATGATCCAGAACTACTATGTGACAGTGGTCTCCATCAATCTTTACATAAAACATAACTATATCTTTCACCAGCTTACAAGAAAGGAGCTAACAAGACTTTATTATACGTGTCACACGTCAAGTTGATTGAGACCATGATAATACGAGAATATGTAATATTTTTTATCACATACACACAACTACAGATGAGAGAAATGCATGCCTGCAAATTTTGGCACAGCACTCCAACTTTTATGCCCATGTGTGTTGATATATCTGAGAAGTTTCTCATCTTCTTCAGGAGACCATAACCCTCTTTTGATCTTCTGTTTGCTGCAGCAACGGTGTCCCATCTCTAAGTTCTGTTAGAAACACTCCTCTCTAGAGAGAATATTGAGCTAGCACTTGAGGTTTTTCTTGCCACACTTCATTTATAAATGAAGACCATGGTGGTGATATAATTCATGTGGGTCCCACCCGCCCCAAAAGGAATCAAAATTATGACTCATTGTAGAAATGTATTGGTGGGGTCAAGGAGTGAGAGGGAAGGTTAATTGCTAGAGTGTCAGACAAGTGCAAGGATCGATGGATCCTTCCTATATATCATTTTATCCAAACGGCAACAAATGTGCAATAATAAGACTTTTGGAAAAAAAGAGAACCAACTATGTGATGAGGTAATGAGCGTACTTTACCCATTTTCATAATTTGTTTAGCCGTTTAATCAAAACATATGGGATGCCATAAAAAATGAGAGAAAAGGGTGTGTCTCACTCTTCTTTATATATATATATATGCAATGTCTCACTCGTTTTAGAAACTCTTATATGATATATACACATGAACCAGGGTGATTGATAATAGAGGAGGCAAAATATTACTTTTTTCTTCTCTCTTTCCACAGTTTGAAACATCTTAAAAAGTAGAACCACACACCAATTAATATCTGTGTTTTGGGAAAAAGAAGAAAGGTGAAAATAACGAAGAGAGAAAAAAAGGAAAAGAAAAAATGTTATAGATAGTGTGATGTGATAAATAAAAAAGTGAAAATGAGATGAAAAATAAAATAAAATACAATAACTTGTATGATTAATTATAATAAAATTAAAAGTAAAAATAGGATTGATCCAATTGTAAAACAGCTAGAGTTCGAGTTTTAGGTTTATCCAAAAAATATATTATTTGTTATTAGTTATTATTAAATAAAAAGGTCCCAAGTATTGAGAAAATTTTCATATATATTGCTAAAAATGGCTCAATATATAGCTTTCACATTTAAAATATATTTTTAAAAAAAAAATTACTTTAGATTTTATTCGCTGTTGGGCCGACCCTGGTAAAAAAAAGTAGGAGTTTATACATTTTTTATGAAAAATTTAAAATAGCAACGATAAATACTTATAATATAGTACTTTTAATTTCTAGGTAAAGAGTTTGATGATTATAAATAAATTGACATTGATATCATAGAATCATTGTAATTTGTCAAGTGCCGCCCAATATAAAATTATGATTATATGAATTTTTAAATAATATCATAAAATTAATAAATTTATTATACATAATATAATGTGGTTGCCTGATAACATGATTAATGAATGATTAATTTTATATTATCAATCAATTAAAAATAATTGATGATATAATTTTTAAAGTAAAAGTTAATATATAAATTTATTATATATAATAATTTATGATTGAATAATAATATAAAATTATTTTACATTTTTTCAGTATAATGTTTTTCAAGCGTATCTTTTTTATCTTATGGAAATAGTTGTATACTTAATTCTTAAAGTTTATTCCTAACAAAATTTTGCCTTTTTGTACGTATATGTTATTCCTTTGCCACCTACAGTACATAACTTTTGTTTATCCCATAAATAGTCTAATGTGATATGCCTATTCAAGAAACCGACAATCAATAAATTAAAATAATGGAAAAAGAAACGACCCCATTGGTTTAAAGAAGCAAATCATGTTTAGAGAAATGAGCTGGACTTGAAACTTCAGGTTCACTCATGAATATTGTTGTCCCTCTCTAAGGTCAAATTGAGTGTGTTTGTAGCCATGACACTGACGATTGCCTATTGAAATTCTCTTTCGATTTTCGTAGGCTAAGACCCATACCATTGATTGCACAGCCCGACAATAATTAACATAAAATGAATTTGCAAACAGAAATATTGAGTCACAAATACGGAAACAAGTGTACTTGAACAACAGGGACACACATGAGGATGAATAATTTAGTTTATGTATACTCTACATTGCACGTAAGGCTTTGGGAAAATTATACATGGTGTCCTAGTAAATCCATTTCGGTGGGTCTATCAAATCTTCAAGAAAGTTAGTATGATCTTTGAGAATAATTTTATGCCATTTTGCTTTTTTGTCAGAATTGATTGATTGAGGGCTAGTTATCCGTGTTGGAATCTAAGGGAAAAATAAATTTAGTAATTCATAAACTGGTTAAACCTACATAAGTCGTCAAATACATGATTAAGTTCATTTGTTTTAACGAACAAAACAAATTCAAACTTAGTTTTTGGTTTAATTACAACACATACATGTTTAATGATAAAACACACACATATTGCTTAATGATAAATAAAAAAAACTGGTAATTTTATGTGAGAAAAAATGTATATTTGATAAATTGTATTTTTTTTAAAAATATCTTTACAATATTGTATGTTTTGAAATATTCTTTATTTTTTTTCTTACTTTATCCTATATTTTAATATGAAATATGTTGGAGTTAAAATATGAAAATAAAATCTCACGTTAGATAGGAATGAGTAAGTTAAGCATTATATAAATGAGAGCCACAATTTCAATGTCTTGATGTTTTAGGTTGGATCGGATGTAGTTTGTTCATGATTTATTGGTTGATATCTCCTGTGTAGAAGAGACTCATAATGGAGTTCAAGTATAAAAATAAAATTACACATTAGGTAGGAGTGAAAGAGTTATAAAATTGACTTGATGAAGGAAGAATGAAAAAAGAGAGAATTTGTGGGTTTAAATCCCTTTCACTAATAAAAACAAAAAAATTAATTAATAATTTGCTGATAAGAAAACATTGGGTAGGAGTTAACAAATTAAACACTTAAAAATTAAAATGTGATGTGAAATTCATTTATATAATTTGTTTGTGACTTATGAAAAATATATTAATCAAGCTAATGAGTTAAATAGGTTACGTTCAAATTTTATATTAATTTTAAAAGGAGTCAAATTTAAGCTTTAATTTAATTGATTTAAATAAATTACTTAGATTTAAGAAATTTCTTTTATTACAAATTAAGATTTAACTTCAAATGCTACTTGATTCATTCACAGTCGCTAGAATTATCCATTAATGAGCACACATCTCTTAGCTTACTACAAATGTCTTGGTCGAATGCCCTCAAGACAAGTGTCTTTGTTACAGTTTCACTGTTTACTAGGAGTGAGAAAAGGAGAGGTAATTATAAATAGATCATATTCATATATCATGTCTCTTTTTTTCTTAAAGAGTGAAGCTAACTGGTTAGGATTCAAGTCCGAATGATGGTGGGATTATATTTGTGACACTTTTTAATTACACACATATATCCCTCATCATTAGCATTGACATGTTTAACCTGATCACATAATGTAACTATGCTATGAAATAAGAATAACTCGTGAGTTTACAATATAATAATTATGTTTTTGATAGACAGTTTATAAGATAATTTGATAATAAAGAGATGCATTTCATCATATTTAGAAGAAAATCAACATGTCATACAGGCATAACTCAGGTGATTAATTAGTGGATTGAAATTAAAATACATGTAATATGTATTCAACTTCCAATTAATATAATGATTCTTTCATATGTACACCAATACAATTTCGGAGGTGATCAAGATATGAATGAGAAGAAAAAAAAAAAAAAAAGATGTGGTAGTGAGGGATCGAGGTTGAGGTCCCCTATCTAAACCTGCTTCATTACAACCCTTTCTTTTAATGCATTAAGCAAAAGCCACTTTCCTTAATCCCCGTTAGAACAAATTAATATCCATGGCCAGTGGAATCTGATGGACGGGATCGTGAGTGAAATAATTTCAAAGATAGCAGAAGTATATAGAGTTTTTACTTGAACATCATAAAAGTTTGACATGAGAAAAATGTGCCGTTATCAGTGTTAGGGATCAAATTATTGCCGTGCCATCATGGGGGTGGACAAGAAGAATTCTAATGATAGTAGTTGTGAGGAATGACTCTCACGGTTGAAATTGTCCACATATATATGGTCCTCATAACTTTCTCCACATCATTATTGCCATATTTAAGACAACGTCAATCCAAAAGAAATAAACATTCTTACTTATTAAAGTATATTTCTTGTCTTCTATAATCATTATTATTACTAGATTTTTTATCCATACGATACATGAGATAATTAATAAATAAAATGTGTGTGAGAGAATATTTTTGTGTATTTTAAAGATAATAAGAATATTAAAAGAATTTGATAAATTATATAAGGTAACATGAATACAATATATCTATTTGTGCATGGCATGTATGTTTATGGGTAAAGTGACACAACCCTTATACTAATAACACCAAAACTCAATAACTTTTAGCTTTTTTTTTTCTTTTTTTTAACAACGGTAACTTCTGAAAAAATTTTAGAGGCTTGTGTTCCACCATCTTCAAAGTAGGCAAGTGATTTATATGTTATCAATGTAACTTTTTTCATTTTACTTGTTTGAAGAAATGTCAACCTCGATCGTTCAAACATTTTTACACACAATAAGATTTAAATAAATTTATTTGTACTTATTCGGTTGCATGTGGCATGTTGTATATATGTATATGATCATATTTAAAACAATAAAAAAAAAAACTATTATCACAATAGTATCCTCCTCTACTTTTGACCTATTTGCTTTTCTAATTAGTACAAAATCTTCAAGATTCACCTTATAAAAAAATATATTAAATATTTGACACTTGCGGACAGATTTTAAATTGTATACGATATACCAAAAAATATTTTAAACTGTATATGTTAAATATTCATAAACTTAGAATATTATCTTTATATATTTTCATCCACGTGATATATCATTTTTCGCATAAGATTCATTTTCATCAATATTATTCTACACGTGAAAAAGAATTATAAAAATCTTTATATGTTTATACATAAAAAAAATACTATAAGTTCCATCAAACATAATGAACAAATTATTTAATTTTGGATTACTTTATATAGAATCGATTCTATATAAAGGTGTGACATTATATAATCTAATTTATGTGCAACCAACATGTCTCTTTTCTTCTCTTTCTACTACTCATCACTCACGTTGGAACTCAAATCAAATAATACTCTTTTCGCTTTCTTATTTCTTTCTTTTATTCTTCTTCATCAAAGCTTTTCTCTTAAATTGTTCGCGTTTTTCCTCTTCAAACCCTAAAATCCTTAATTTAGATAAGACTAATGCAATGCTTAACTTTTATATTCTTTATTATGTTTTATGAATAATTTATTTTTTACATGATAAACATTTCTTATATGAAATAATATATTAATATTTTTAATTTAGATAAGACATAAAAACGAACTAATTAAAAAAGGAAGATTAAAAAGATATATTAATTTTAAAAAAATTGAATTTCAAATTTTAAAATTATATCTCACTCAATTGAAGAAAGTGAATTAAAGAGATAATTTGTGGAACAGTAACTTAATTTTTAAAATGCATATTTCTATATTTGTTAAAATTTAATTTTGCATTACATCAATAGAGTCATAGAAGTATCTCAGTTATGAAGGTGTGACCCTTACCTTATATGTAACGAAATTATATTTTTCCATTATATTGTACCACCCTTATCATCTTTTCACCGTTCCTTTTAGTTTCTTCTTCTTCAAAACTTTTCACGCGGATTGGATTACTCTCTCGGCCAACCTAAAAATCTTTAATTTAGATAAGACTAACATAATGATTAAATATATTTCTTTTTTTATAAATACTTTATTTATGGCATAATAAACATTTCTTATATAAATAGTTTTATTAACACTTTTTATTTTAGATAACACTTTTTGCATAAGAAAGATTATAACGATGCATCAATCTACAAGAAAGATATAAATTATTGAACATAAACAAGATTTAAAAACCGTATAAATTTTATTTTATTTTTGAAAAAATTGAAATCAAAACTTAAAAATATTACATATATATCTCGCTCAATTAATGAGAAAAATTAAAGAATAAAATGTTTTCGCTTAATTTATATGAAATACAAATTTGTTAATTTTTATTTACTTAATTATAATATAAA
>PYAF01000543.1:202228-230067 GCA_007407185.1 Glycine tomentella | reverse complement strand
GAAAACCGACCATTAAAATTATAAACATAAAATTAAAATTAAATTTTATAACATATTTGTATTTATTTAATATGTTATGTGAAGTAATTAATAATAATAATAATAATAATAATAATAATAATAATAATTAATGTATTGAAACCAACCGTTAAAACAAATCCCATAAATTGCTCACAAAAACCAACCGTTATTATAAAATCTTTAATTTAATTATAAAATGCAGTGAAATACTTATATACAAAAAGTTATTCGTTGTAATATTAATTTTATGGTTATATAATATTTAGCTTGATTTTTATTTTTATTTAAAACAAAATTTAATTTAGGCATCATGTAATTTAAGTAAAATAAGGCCAAACTTATTTAAGTAGTAATTGATATTATTATAATTGATTCATGATTACAAGGTATAAGTTATTGATGGACTAATGATTTATTCTTAAATGAACATGACTTTTTACATAAATGAGCTAACATGTTATTAAATCATGTTCTCTAGTAAGTAAGTGTCCACCCATGACTGGAAAACAATTTTATTAAGATATAATTAGCGTCCAACATGTTGTTAAAACTAGTGTTTACATACTTATTGCGAAAACTAGTGATTACACACTGAGTTGTTTTTATTCGTGTCCACTAGACTTAAATCACTTATATACTTCATTTTATATCTTTATAAGTGACGTCCAACAAAGTGTGAAAGGACAATGTTAGCCACAAAGCGAAATGCATGAAGTTGTCTTTTTAATTTTATATTTGCCTCTCTTTATTTGAATTGTTAACATCTGAATTTAAGGAAATGACATAATAGAAGTGAATAAAAGGAATTTGCAGAATATTCCTTCAAGGGTCGCTTTCGTTGTGGAAGAGGAGCATATGCACTTGGTAGGACTATTATTTGTTTCCTCTCCAATCAAAGCGCCCCACGTTGCATTGCTTCCAGCTGTGAGACAGCGCTCATTTCAAGACTTGGTGCTAATCCTGTAACGAATCCTTCACTGATGTCTATAAAAGGTATCTCTTGTTTAGGAAATAAAAAACGAAGATATATGAGATGAAAGCAAGCAAAAGTTCTTTGAAGCAAAACTCTATTAAAATTAGTGAACAATACACTTGTACTTATATTTTTTATCCTTTGCTAAGAAAAATTTATTTGTATTCGAGCTTAATTGTGTATTAAGTCTCTGAGTGTTATTGAATCGTTGTATTCATTCAAACTTTTGTTTGTAAAAGCCAAAAGTGACTTAGTGTTAAACAATACTTGGGTGTCCTTAGATTCAAGGGGAGTCTAAGGGTGTATCAGTAGTGTCCTAGAGAATACTTGTGTAGTCAGGAGTGATAGGATAAAATACTTGTTTGTAATCAAATTTTGATTAGTGGAACTCTTTACAGTTTTGTAAAGGAAATTGGATGTAGCTTTGTTTGAGTAGTATAAATCAAATGTTTCTACTTCTCTGTTAAGATATTTGTTTAAGTATTCTTTTAAGCTTACCAACACACTTGCTCACCAAATGTTTATTTGAAAAACCTTTATGAAAACCTTGTTTGTTCATTGTTGGACGATAGCTTACTGTTTTTACTAATACCTATTTATAGTTGCTGGACGACATAGCCAATTCTGTTTTTGAAACCTATTTGACAAAAAGACCTTCATTTTTTGTATTGCAGTTAACATCAAAGCTCAGTCTCATAGGTTGAGTATTTAATAATACCAAGGAAATGATCCAATGATCAAAGAAAGAAATGGAAGAAGGATACTTTACCAACAAGTCACCCATGTTCAGAGGTATGAAGTACAACTATTGGAAGGAGCGAATGATAGCTCACTTTGAGTCCATTCACATCAACTTATGGGACAGTAGAAAAAGGAAATTATATTCCATATGGTGCTGAACTAAATAAGATCCCTAGGAGATAGTGGATTGGAGGAGCAAAAAGTCATATTTTTGCTTAACTCCAATGCTCGAAACTTTATGTTGTGCACTCTTCTAGAAGAAGAGTATACCAAAGTACATAGCTTTAAGAGTGCCAAGCAAATGTGGGACACCCTAGCCATAACTTACGAGGGAACGACACGGGTAAAGAGGAACAAATTAAGTCTCCTCACGAGTAAGTATGAACTCTTCTCTATGGAGGAAGGTAAAGACATACCAAGTATGTCTGAACGCTTCCAAACCATTCTAAATGAATTAAGATCCCTAGGAAAAACTTATGACAACTATGATCATATTGATAAAATCTTGAGAAGTTTGTCTAGAAAATGGAGACCACAGGTAAAAGCACTAAGGGATCTAAAGAACCTTGACTCAATGTCCCTTGAAGAGATTGTTAGAACTCTTAAGGTTCATGAACGAGAACTCCAGTAGGATGAAGGACTTAAGAAATAGAAGTCTTTGGCATTCAGTGTCCAGAAGACCAAAAAGGCCTCATTGTCCAAAGAGTCATCCTCAAAATCAGCATCCAGAAGCTCGTCCAGAGCTCTTAAAGGGGAAAACTTGTCTGATGAAGAATCTAAGGATGAGTTTGATGAAGATGAGCTCACTTTCATCTCATGAAAGATCCGTAAAATATGGAAGAACAAAAGCGAATCTAAGTGGAAGAATTCCTCCAAAAAGGTGTTAAAAGAAAGGAAAGACAAAGACAAAAGCTACATAATATGCTATGAATGCAAGAAGTCTGGACACTTTAAGTCTAAATGTCTAGAATTGGAAAGTCTTGGGACAAGAAGAAGTACTACAAGTACAAAGAAAAGAAAGGTCCTATGAGCACTTGAGAGGACCTAGACGACACCTTGTATGATGAGGATGAAAAGGAAGTCAACTTGTCTCTTAAACAGGCCTATCATGGACTATTATCAAACTCATCCATTCTTTCAAAAGCTTACAAAAACTTGCGAAAAGATTTTAAAATCTATTCAGAGATTTTAAGGAACTTGAAAAAGCCTTTCAAGATAAAGTAGATGTTTTTCTAGAAGAGCCCACTCAGACATGTGATGCTTGGGAAACTCTTAAGGTAAAAGAGTCTAAGCTCTGGCTTAAGAATGAGATAATCACCAAAGAAAAATATGCTATAATGAAAAATTTCAAGAGTTGGAAAACAAATTGAAAGCTTTGCAAAAAGATTTGAAACAACTTAATGAACTTCATGATTATCAAAATGAAGAAAGAAATTATCGCTGGAGAGAATGTGCACAAGCACACAAAGATTATGACCATCTTGAAAAGAGTAAGCATAATATTTGGGTTGAATGTGAAGAACTGTAACACCCCGTGTGCACCCGGTGTATTAACATTATTATTCTATCAGAATAGCGCAACAATATTATAAAAGAACAAGAAGCTTCAAACAAAATGACGTCATCAAGCGTCATTAATAAAATCAACTGTACATTATATACATATGTGGGAAATTATTACAATATACAAGGTATAATAGTCTCAAAACTGTACAAATATCCCCTCAGGTTACAAAATACATGCATAATCAAAATTTTGAGCCAACATGCTCATCACTCTATGCCTATGGTTATCAAAGAACTATCCCTACTCAGGCCTCTTTCCTTGGGATTTATCAGCTACTCCTGGATCATCACCTGCAAACATGAGCCCCAACAGGGGTGAGATAATAATTTCAGTAAACTCAGGGTCCTTGGAGGTCTTTCCTCCCCCTGATTTACTTCCATGCATATGTAATATAAAAGTTACATTACAAGAGCCATCACAGCTCTCCTATATCATATCACATGTATATCATACAAGTGTAACCATATATGTATACACACATCACATGGCTGAGAGATCAGCTATCTCATGGAAAGATTCTCTTAGAACTTCGTCCAATGCCTAAGGAAGATCATCTGACAGGTACGTTACCTTTAGGACTTAATTCTGTTGCCTAAAGGAGATCATCTGACAATTACATTTCCTCATAGTCCCATTGGATGCTTATTCCGAAGGAAGGTCATCTAGCAGGTACATTACCTTAGGACTTAGTTTGTTGCCTAAGGTAGATCATCTGACAGGTACATTTCCACGGAATTTCACACTATTCTATTCTACTGGCCAGAGAATTCTTTCAATCACAACACTACACTATCACAATACTTGACTCATCATCAATCACAGAACACTATCACAGTGTTCGTCTTATTATCAATCTAATGATTCAATCAAAACAGTACACCCAGTCTTAACACATACATATATATATAGGCAATACAATAACCATCACCCCTTTTGGGTATGGTGGAGTGCAAGTAAGGAAAAGACTCCAAGAACAATGAGCTTACCTGATCTCAGCTTAATACCGACTCTTCCGGCTTCGTGGTCACTACCACCAGCAATGTAAATCTTACGCCTTACACCAGGCATGCAGAAAACCATCAATAACGGTCCTTAACCGTTAGAATGAAAGGAAACACTATTCCTTTCTATATCAACCTCTTTGTCCTCTATCTTAGGATTATAAGAGTAAACCACATTATAGGCGACTCACAGATCCTTAGCAGGATCTATCTCACCTAACCAAGGCCTTAGAGTCTCTCTAAGACTCTGTATAAGTCAATTCAATGATTTACCCGTTCCACATTTCAGTGATTATTCAACTTCACTGAAACAATTATTTTAGCACATTTTCATCGTTTATTTGACCTTATGAACAACTTTTGTAAAGACACTTAGGCTCATATCTATCATAATACCTTCCATTTACTCAACATCCCTCCTACCCATACCAAACTCAGAGCCAAAACCAAACTTCATCAAAAATCATGTTTCAAAGCTTAGTATTCATCAGAACAACCTCCTGAGCATACTTTTCTAAAGAATTCAAGCCTAATTCCAACCCTAACACAAATGGGTTACTACTCATCCCATTACCAATTTCATAAATTTAACAATGAAACTTAAGTTTCTTACCTCTAAACAGTCGAGCAAGGCTGGAGAATCCCTTCTCTCAGCTCTAGCGTCCTTGAATCGCCTTCTTTTCCTCCCAAAACTCAGCTTCCCAAAGTCCCTTAGGGAATGGAGGTTCTTGGTTTTCTCTTGGAATGTAGCTCATAAAGGGTTCTAATCATGCTCTTTGGTAGCTAGGGAGTGTTTAGATGAAGTATGGAGGGGTTATGAAGCTTTCCCAAGCTTCAATGACGGTTTGGGGTCAGAGGAAGAAGATGGAATGGTTTTTCCCTTCAAAAAACGCGTAAAATGACCTTTTATACTGGCCTAGACGTGTTCTGGCACTAGCGCTAATCGCGCCAGATTCCAGAGAAAATGCACTTTCTGGAGCACTTCTGGCACTAACCGCGCCACTTCTGGCACTATCCGCGCCAAAATCCAGAGAAAATGTGTTTTCTAAGGCACTTCTGGCGCTAACAGCGCCATATTTGGCGCTAATCGCGCCACAGGTCACATTCTGGCGCTAACGGCGCCGTTCCTGGAGCTAATCGCGCCAAAAACGGTGAAAATTGGCCTGCAACTACAGTGCCACGCTATAAGCGCCAGATAAAATAATATTTTTTTTTCTTTTAGGAACCTAGGTTATTATAAGAACACAAAAGATCTATTTTAAATGTAAACTTTTAAAGAATGAAGAATTTAAGGGTCAACTTCAAGATATTGTAAAATTTCATGAGGAAATTGGAACCTTAAAGTCTACATTGTGGTGGAACAAAAATGTTACCCCTGGGTAAGAGAGATGTTGCTTACACATGAATATTCATACTTGAATCACTTAGAAACCAAAGTTTCCATAATTGAGCATTTTGTCATGGACATGCATAAACAAGAAATAGAGTCATGTCTAGTCTCTGATGAAGATCATGATGAATTTGGATAAGCAGTTGAATATCATGATGATTAGGCAACTAATGTCATGGCAACCTAGTTTCTTATGAAAATGTTGTCTAAAAGTGTTGATCGGTCGAAGCATATTGGACCAATTTAAGCTAAGTGGCATATAACAGTGCTATCTTAACATTGTAGGTCTACTTTTTGCAAATCTAGTCAACTTGAATTTGAGAAGAGTATATAGCGATGTTATTAAAGCGTTAAGTCTACTTTCTTCAAACCTAGTTGTTCTAGAAGATCCAAGTTTTCACATGCAACAAGACCATGTTAGTCGAGAATCATAGGCACTGGTAGTAGAAAGAATGGTGGCAACGTGATTCAGATGATACAATACATCTTTCATTTCCTCTTTACTCTTAAGCTAAAAGATACATAGGGGATTAGTTAACACCCAAATTTTGCTGCAAAATTCAGCTATTGAGGATTCAGCAAAATGGTTGTCGGCTAAGGTGAAACTTGACTAACTTTTATGTCAGTTGAATGAGGTGAAGGCTAGTCTGGTTGAATATAGAATTGACATCTATCAATATTAGCCAAACACGAAAGTTAGTAGAACATGGATAAGGTCAATATGGTTATCTACAATGTTAGTCGAATGACAGAATTCAGCTAATATTAATGTTAGTTGAATGAGATGGAGGCCAATTTAGTTGAATGTGCAACTGACTAATCTTAAATATTTACTGGACATGAAGGTCAGCTAAACATGGATATAGTCAATATGGCTACCTACAATGTTAGCCAAATTGATAGAATTCAGTGGATTTTAATGTTAGATGAATGAGTAGAAGATCAATTCGACTATGTTCAATATTAACTGAGTGGGAGATTCAACTGACTGTAGTATTAGTTGAACAAAGATAAGGTCATTGTGGTTACTTACAATGTTAGTCGAATGAAAATTTTCAACTAACTTTAAGCATCAGAAAATTAGCTAAATTAAGTCAATTTTAATTTAATAAAAATAAGATGATACTTTTCAAATTTTTGATATTCAAATAACTAGTTACAGTTAAAACTAATCAATGATAGTACTCTATAAAAAATAGAAAGCGGTTGCCATCTTCTCCAATGTTTAAAATAATTGAGCAGATGACTTTAGTGAAACGTTAGCTGAAATTAATTGCCAAAATTAGCTTAAGCAATGTAAATCTAGACAAATGACTCCCAAACGTAAATGTATAACTCCTAACCTCCTTCTAGGAAGTTATCAAGTAGAAAAACATGGTTCAATAGGAGATTTGAGTTTGAAGCCTATAAATAGGTTTTGTACTTCAAATTTTAGACACAATTAATCCAATACAAGTCTATTTTACTCAATATTTTTTATCTTTTTGGCTTTTGTCTTTTTGCAACTTTCATTTAGCTTTCATTTATAGACCTTCGTTTATAGCTTTCAATCTTTATTTTCATGCAAATCTTCTCATTTTTCATCTTATTTCTCTTCTTCGTTCACATACATTAAACACTATTTGAATAAGCTTAGGAACCTATAGCTAAAATTTTTCTTCTTGGCATAAATTGTTTTATCATTATTTGAGATGTGCGTTGAGATAAGATTAGCCGAAACATATTATAGCTAACTTTACATTTTTATGCAATAACAAAAGTTTGAGAGACTAAACAAAATGTCTCGTATTTTAAATGACTAAACAAAAGTTTGAGAGACTAAACATGTTAACATATAAGTCTATATTAATATGAAATAATTTTTTTATTCAGCAAAGAAAATTCATTTAAGACATAGAATCGATGCAAGAGATATCCAACCTTACAAAGTCATATATATTCCAGATGCTCCAAAAATAATAATCTTTTTGAATCCTCTACCCCTCGAAAATGTATCCTATCCCGGGCCCTATTAGCTAAGAAAAGTTTGTATACAACTATACTATTATCAGCTATGCACAGAAAGATAAATCCAAAATAATGTAACTCATGTTTAGTAAACCAGCCACACATATCAGACGAAATTGAAGTGGAAAACCACCTCCTCAAAGTCGTGATCCATTGTTACAATCCCACATTTGATCATAAACCGGATTGTTTTGATCAGATATTGGTTGTCTGATCGAATGAATCTATTATTGAATCGATCATATTATTAATTTAAATTGATTCGATTTGACTAAGTCACTTCTATAGTTAAATTTGTAACTTAGCCTAATTGACTCTAATTATTTTAAAAAATATATATAATTTAATAAAATAAAAAATTATGATACATTTAAGAATTAAACCAAAGACTTAAAAGTTGATTAACTGACCAACTTATTATCCAACTATTATGATTAGTTGTAAACTTATGACACACTTAATATAGATATTTATATTTTATATTATTTACACGATCAGTTTAATTATTAATCAATTAATTTGACCAATGATCTATCAACAACTATCGATTCAGTTTTTAAAACATTGGTGCAGAACCTTCCAGTGACATTTCAATGCACTGTACCAACAATTCCTTATCATATGAATTAATTTAACATATATATCCGTTAATATTAGATTATATGTGCATTCAAAAGTATGTCCTATCATCTTCTCAATAAATTGCTAGTTTGACGTAAAAAAAGGTATGTAAATTTATTATCAAAATTTACTTATATTTTAATAAATGCTTTACGCATTGAAATAAAGTTAATTAATAAAATATGAATTATTTTTTATTTGTATGTAATTTCATATGTAATTTACAGTATGTTGGAGTGGTTGTGAATTTTTATTTTTTGTTTTTGTTTTCAAACGTAATTTAAAAATACACGTTTGACAAAATTGAAGCTTTTTTTGCTGACTGTGGAGTAAAATTGAAGCTTAATTGATTTTTAACTTAATTTTAAAATATTTGTATATTTATTTTAAAATTAAGAAAAAATTAGTAATTTCGATTTTTAGTTCTAAAAAATACACTCTTATCATTACCATCAGTCGACCATCACCATTGTCACCATCATTTTATCATTGTCATAATTATTACGGTCCGATCCTTGTAAGTATCATCACCTTTTTGTTATTATTATAATTATCGTTATCACCATCATTATTAATATTATCACTATTGTCATCATTAGTTGTGTATCTTTATTATTAGTATTGCCGGTGTGCTTGAATTATATTTTAATATATTTATTTTTGTTGTGCAAATTTATATTTTTCATATTTTTATTATTTTTATTATTATTTTTTAGCAGGTTTAATAATTTTTTAATTTTTATTTTTAAATGTTAATATTTGTTTTATATTGCATTATTTCATAATGAAGAGGGATAAGAGAGAATGATTGTCTCATTTTAACCATTTTCAATTTATAACACCTTTTTAGAAACTAAAACTGAAACTAAAGTTCAACCAAAACTGATTTTACTTTTTGAAATTTTCAAAATTAAAAATAGAAAACCACCTCAAACAGGACATAATAGTTAATAAAAATTTTAAGTCTAACAATAAAATTGAAAACAAAATCAACGCAAGAAATTATTAAAGGGAATACGTTGATTCTACTCAGCTCTAGCCTCTGTGCATGCCGCTATCCCTTTCTAAATTGTTTTCGTTAATTCTTTGACGAAGTCCTCGATATATTATTGTTATGGTCACAATTTTACAAGAAACCATAGTGGGGTCCCTAGTTATTATTTGTAAGAAACCTTAATTATTCCTGTGGTTCAATTCTTAATTAGTATCTTGATATTAGGTGACCAAAGTTTGACATAAACCCTCTCCCAATACCGTCAATGCACTTATTATAACTATATGGCCGTGGCCTTGGATGTTTTCTTGTCTGGGTGGATATTTTTTTCTTGGGACAATCATTATCAAAGATGTTATGTAATTTGCTTTCGGAAACCCATTCATGAATTCTTATGATATTTTATGCAATTTCTTCTTCAATAAAATATGTCTTTGAGTCTTAATCGATGTAAACTGATCGAAGTCCGGAAGTTGAAATAACATATACAATTAATCTACTAATTCAATGAAATTTAATGGGCAAGTTATCCAGTATTATTATCATAGCAGTTGAAAGCTTCACATATACTAGATTTAGAAAACAGTAATAAAAAAACAGTTTTTCAACCTTTAAAAGAAGTAGAAAGGCTACGCATAAAGCTAGATGAAGTGCCCTAGTGAACAATCAGTTTTGCACTTCAAAATTGATGATATTCTAATCGGTGCACATAAATAAATAATTAGAATAACATCTCAAGCTTGACTTAAGCAAAACCCTAACTAATTCTTCTATACATTCATGTCACGAGCTATGACTTTCAAGAATGTTATGTCTCCATTCTCATTCCCATCCTCACGTAGACTCACACTCTCCCCCTCCTTTCTCTTTACTCGCACGTCCTTCTTATATGTACTATTCCACAACATGCACGAAGATAAATACATACATAAACATTATATGCAAAATCAAATAACTTCTATATGTTCATAAAATATTAATTTTCCAGAAAAAGATCATTTAAGAAGTTTGTGAAAATAAACCATTATTTCTTTAAAATATCTAAGTCAAATCAAACGTCCATTTAATGATTTCTTTAATAGCAAGAGGGTGTTAACATGCACGTATATCCATCATGGTACTTGATGAAGACCAAGAAAAAAGCAAGCAACGGTGTGTATGGTCGGCAAAAAGTTGTAGGGTTAAAGACTCCGCCAAATTTGTCCCGTTATAAACCTATGTTGTAACAAAATGGTAAAACTGGTAAGGATCATCTTGTCAATTATATATAACGAGGGGTAAATTTATAGTAAAAGGAACTTAATACACAAACCGTGCTTGAAGTTACCAAGAAAAAAGAAAAAAAAAATAGAGTAAACAAATGCACTCATTGATATACATAAATGAAGAATCCTCCAACAGCGTGACATTGCAACATCCTTTGTGTGAAATTTATAGCCACTTATAATGTAAATAGGTCATAAATGAACCCTTGCTAGCTAATGGTTCCCATGTCAAAGAAATCAAGAGTGGGTCTTGAATTTGATTTTGTGAATCTTGAACCTATGTAATGAATATGAGAAATTAAGTGACAATAATTAAACCTGGTTCAAAGGAATAATACAACTTTAATTTTAGTAAAGTAACCTATATAATTTTTGAATTAATTCAGAAAATGAGAGAATATTTCCTCATTAATGTGAGAATCCAATATGTTCGGCTGAAAATCTTTTAGCATATTTGTAAACATACTACAAAAATAAAAGAATCAAATTATATATTTTCAAATATATATCTCTTCTTATCATTTCATGTCATTTTATTCAACTATGATGTCTTACACAATTGTCATTCTTAGGTTCTTACATTCCTTGAAAGAAAAAGTGAAGAAGAAGGCTAGGATAGAGGGTTCTATTTGTCAAGCTTATTTATTAGAGGAAACATGTACCTTTGCTTCTTTTTACTACCCATATGAAATCATCACAGGAAGGACTAGAATGTCATGCAATGTTGACGGAGGTGACGGTTCTTCAACTAGTCCTTCGATTTTTGTTTTTGACTATCCGGGACATGCAAGTGGCAAATCCCATGAATATTACTTAGAAAAACATGACATGGAAGTTTCCCAGTTGTACGTTCCTCAACATTGTGAAGAAGTTTACCCATATTTATACTAAGTTGGTGTAAAGGGCATTTACTAATGAATTTTTATTCATTAATTACATGTTACAACTTGCCTATTATTTTCACTTAATTAAAATATAGATAAAAATACATTGAGATAAGATCAAATTACCAAAAAAATATGGATTACAAAATTGTTGGAAGAAGCCTTATTTTTCTAGAATATTAGAAAAATAGTTACCTTCTGTACAAAAATTAAAACATATTCTTTGCTACTAGAAAAATACGGATTAGACACTGAACTGAAACTTTTCCAACGCAAACTGCGATCGATTTAGTGGCCGATAACGTCATTTCCGCGGAACAGCTACCAATTGGCGACCAGAAATTAGGGGGAAATGGCTGTCGCTATTTCAGTCCCAAAGAGTTTAATTTTCCAAAGAAGTCTGGAAATTCTAGCAACCGATTGGGTGACAGAACACTTTTTTTCTCAGCAAACGATCTGTTTTAATTATAACCTCATCTCTATTTATCGGTGAGTAAAATACGACTTATTTGATTTGTAATTTTGAAAGGAATACTCAACGAACGATTTGGCGACACTTTTCTCTCAACGATCGGTTTGGCGACAGAATTCTTTTTTCTTAGCAATCGAAATCTTTTCGGTGTCTTAGACGCTGACTGAGTTAATGATGAAAAAATAGCGACGGAGTCAGTTTCCATCACATAATAACATATTTTATTTTATAGTGACAGAAAATATTTCAGTTGCTAATTTGTTATTTTGCTAATATTTGATTCTTTTTGTAAAGGACTAGTATTTGATTATTTACATTAAAAATATTGTAAATATTCAGAATATTTAATATAATTTAAAATACAAATAATAACATAATAATTTAGGATGTAATTTTTTATAATTTTTATTTAAAAAAACCTAAAATAAACAAATGTTGCAAGAGTTTCTTTGTTTTTTGCTTTAAAGGAACTTTTACATGTTATCACATTAATAATGATTAAAAAATGCTATTTAAATCACTTTGAGGACCAAATGGTTATGCATTTTCAAATTAGAAGGACTAAAATATAGGATAAAATATTTTTGTGGGACTAGAGTCAAATATTAAAATATTATAAGGCTAAAATTAATGATATTTTATTCTACAATATAAAAATGAATATATCAATATTAATATCATAATAAATATTCTACTTAATTAAAATTATAAATATAATAGATCTATAATATTTTTTGGTACAAAATAAACCAAAAAATATAAAAATATATATAATAAATATGTAACATGCATTACAAAAAATTAATAAAAGTAAGACTACAACTTTAGAAATATAATATGAAATTTTACGTTAGTGTTTGATTATGTTAGAAATATAATATGAAATATAATACTATACCTAAGTTTAACACTAATAAGTCTAATGCTGATGATTAACGAAGTCCTATTAAGACTCAAATGTAATACTTATGATTGACCAAAGTCCAATACGACTTAGATGTAATAATAATGATTGACTAAGGTCTAACAAGACCCAAGTGTTAACATTGATGATTGATTATGACCAATAAGACTAGGTGTGGTACTAAAGTTTGACCAAGGTCCAATAAGACCTATGTGTACACTGACCAATGACCAAGGCCCAATGAGGTCTAGGTATAGTACTAAGGATTGACAAAGGTCTAATAAGACCCAAGTGTAATATTAATGATTGACAAAAACCAAATAAGACCCAAATGTAACAATAATTAATGAACGACTAAGATTCAATAAGACTCGGTGTAACACTACAATTGACCTAGGCCCAATAACTCTTAAGTGCAACCTTGATGATTGACCAAGGCCTAATAAGACTTAAGTGTAATACTGGTGATTGACCAAAGCTCGACTCATGATTGACCAACCTCAATAAGACCTAAGTGTAATACTAATGATTGACTACGATCCAATAAGACCCAGATGTAACATTGGTAGTTTATTATCATCCAATAAGACTTAAGTGTAGTACTAATGATTGATCAAAGTTCAATAAGGCCTAAGTGTAACACTAATCAATGAGTAAGACCCAATAAAACTTAGATATAGTATTGATGATTGACAAAGGTTCAATAAGACCTAAGTGTAATACAGTTTATTGATTATTAAAGGTTTTATTTATTATAATTAAAAATTATATAAAATAAAATAAATATGCATCACGGTGTGTGACTATTTTTCCCTGCCAACCATCGATGAATTGTTAGATGAGCTTGGTGGTGCCACTTGGTTTACAAAACTTGGCAGGGATTTCATCAAATCCATATGCATCCAGACGACATTCCAAAAATGGCTTTCCGCACTTACCAGGGACATTACGAATATCAGGTAATGTCTTTTGGCCTCTGCAATGCCCCTTCTATATTTCAGGCTACCATGAACAGTATATTGGCTCCTTATCTTCGTCGTTTTGTGGTAGTGTTTTCAATGATATTTTGATATATAGTCACACCATTGACGAACATGAAGAGCATTTGGAGCAAATTCTGACCACCCTGCATCAAGAGGATTTTTTCCTTAAGGGGTCCAAATGTTTATTCGGCCAACAACAGTTTGAATTTCTTGGCCACATTGTTTCCCAAGAAGGTGTTGCTCCTAAACAATCCAAAGTGCAAGCCATGCTCGACTGGCCTCGCCCTAGCTCACACGTGCTATTCATGGCTTCCTGGGTTTGACAAGCTTCTATAGGCGTTTTATCAAAGGTTATGCTTTGATTGCTGCTCCTCTTACAAACTTACTCAAAAAGTGCGATTTATATGGACCACGACTACCCAAGGAGCTTATGATTCTCTTAAGCAAGCTATGGTTCGTGCTCCTATTTTGGCACTACCAGACTTCTTCATCCCATTCCTTGTTGAGACTGATGCATCTGGAATTGCCATGGGAGTTGTCTTGATGCAACAGAACCATCCCATCACCTACTTCAGTAAACACTTCTGTCCTCAATTAATGCGTGCTTCAACCTACATCCACGAACTTCATGCTATCAGGACCGCCGTCAAGAAATGGCGACAGTGCCTTCTTGGCCACCCCTTTGTCATTGTCAAGGATCATAAAAGCCTTAAGGACTTCATCACCCAGAGCATTCAAACCCTAGAACAACAGGTGTAAGGACTTCATGCCTGACTTTGTTTTCTTGGAGGATCTCAAACGCGACCTCTCTTCAAATGAGTAGTTAACTTCTCTAGTTGCCAAGGTACACAGTTTCCCTGCTGATTATCCTGACTATAGGGAGCATAACGGTTTACTTATATTCAAGAAACGTGTTTGGCTGCCAGCTACATCCACATTTAGGCATACCCTTCTTCAAGAATTTCACCAGACCCCGCTCTGTGGTCACATGGGGACTACAAAGACACTTGCCAATGTTAAAGACTGCACTAAATTAGACCACAAAAAACTGAGCTAATTTTATGAAAACTGAACTGAACTTTTTTTTAAGTTCGGTTTTACGAAACTGACTTGTTATAATTAGTGGTTCAGTTAACTATTATTAAAAAATGAGTTCGTGCATGTTTTTCCTTCCTGTGATAGCCTTCGGCACTGATAGTTAAGGAGAAATAAAGAGAGAGGCGAGTAAATGAGGGATCCACATGTGAAAACATGAACAACTAGTGTATGAATTTTGAAATACTTCAAATATATATTTGCAATCAAAACAAGGAGTTATATAATTGATATTAGGTTTTTCTATATAGTATTTTTCTTTGATATTGAAAATACTATCCAGCTAGACAAGTAAAATCTTTTATCCCCTGAAAAACAGTTTATGACAGAAAGTATTTGGAAGAGTTTGTATAAAACATATTTATTTCAATAAATTTATGGTAAAACTAATCAAATACCACAAGTCTTAGGCACCTTCCTTTCACTTGGTTCTCCTCTCAGCGACCTCATTTATGAATTTGAATAATTATATATGATCCAAATGATTTATAAAGAAAATGTAACATTAATCCTATTAAATATAATATATGTTGCAGGGGAAATGTGGTGTTTGAATCAAGTTACCTACAACATTAGTTAATCCAGTTGAAACTGCAGTTTCGGTAATCTTTCCAGTATCTGCAACAAACTGAGCTCATAGCAGTTAACTATTATACACATTGAGCTCATCTGAATAAACTATTACAGTTCAGTTCAAACTTTAAAAATATTTTTCAGTTTAGTTCAATTCACTTGAACTATTTTTCTAGTTTAGTTCAGTTCTTAGGCAGTTCAATTCAGTTTTGTCTTTTTGAACATCCCTAGCTGTAGCTAGTAGAGATAATTTATTTCCCCCTCCCTCTTTATTGTCTTTATAGGCATGTGTTTCAACAAAGAGGGAGAGCTTACTAATTGCTGTAGTAGAGGTAGGGGTGTTCAAAGTTTAGATGCCTAAAAATTCCTTCCTTAGGTTGCAAAATTGATGATTTTTAGCTGCACTTTTTCGCCTAAATTCCTCAGTTCAGGTTTCTAAATAAAATAAAAAATCAGTTTTATTAAGTTCAGTCTAGTTAGAGTTAGGTTCATAGTTTACAATTTTTATTGACAAGCCTAAGTAGAGATAATCCAACTTAATTAATTAAGTACTCAGAGGAAGAGGGAGAGCTTCACTATCCATGGTTATCCTACCTTGGTCATTGTCTTCCACGTGGTTTATATAAAAAAAGATGATCTTGAATATGACTTTTATAGTAATCTTACAATACATAGTAGTGATTCATGTTAAGATTTGATGATACTGAACAAAATCTTTGCATTGTTAGTCTATTTTAATGAAATTCTTTTGGAGAACTAAAGGTAATTAAAATTGTGGTTCAATTTACTTGTTTGTTTCCAGTATTATGTTTAATTTGTTACCTAATTTGTTATTTGTTGTAGAAACAGTATAGGTGGAACCCACAACAAGAGCTATTAATCAGAACTGTTTTTGACAAAAGTGGTTCAAAAGTTTTGAAAAATTCGTTTAACAATATCAGTTACAGTCAAGAACAGAACTGGATTCCACTCAATATCCGACTAACGTTAGAACAACATTGGGATTCTGTGGCTTTCAAGAACAAGAGTGTCATTGCCAAGGCAAACCGGGCTATTGATAAAGAAGCTTCAGCATACTCTGGTGGATCTCTATCCACTATAGCTCACTATGAGATTTTGGTAATTTTATTTTATTTTCATTGCTACATGCAATTGGTTTAAATTCAATATAATTAATTAGATATGAGGAGAATGATGTACCACAGAAAAAAGGTAGCATGTTGTTTTGTCTGTGACGTTTGCAAATCTTGCATCGTTGCATCTTTTTATTCAGGTTCTGTCCTTAGAAACCCAATTTCAAAAAAACTTTAGTGAACTGAACCAAATTGTAAACTGAATTACACTGTCTCACAAACACACAATAGAAAAATTTGAAAGAGAGAGAAATAAATCACCATAAACTCATACACAGTGGAGGAAGGGAATTCAACTTAATTCACTCACTTGATTCACTAAACTTATTGATTGAAAGTGATACATGAGTTGCCTTTATATAGGCAAGTAAATATAATAAAGTAAGAAACACTTAATGGCTTAGTAAATATGAAAGTCACTGCAGCCAAATCGTGTCCAATTGGTGTGGCGGTGCAGCTGTGAACTGCGGCGATAAATTCCTGAAGTAAAACTCTTAATAAGTTAAAAATGACAGTGCAGTAGTTTCTCAAATTTTCTAACTAGTTAGCCTGTTTCAAAAAAAAATTACTAGCTTAATTTTTTAATTGACATAAAAATTCAGCAAAAAACAAAGCTCTTGGTTGGACCTATAACAGTTTCAGTTCAGTTTTTTAAAATAAAACCAGGTAACCGAACTTATTATTAGTTCAATTCAGCTCAAGATTTAAAAATAATGGTTTAGTTCAGTTCTTTAGAATCATATTTCAATTTCATTCAATTCAATTTAGTTTTCTTCCCTAAACTAAACTATGAACAACCCTATTGTGGGAGTGCTGCTGTGAGAATGTGGGAGTGGTGTTGTGTTTTGAGTTTACCAATGTGTTGTGTAGTAAAATGTATAATGTATGTTAACTATTCTATATAATGAGTTAGCAGTAATTCATAGTTTATATTTCAGTTTGTTAATGGTATAATGTGATGTTTGACTATAAAATGTCTAGATGTGGAAATCTACAAGGATAGATTTGGTCAGAATCACTAATTGAGATTTTCATAGTTATCAATTAGACACTCAATATCACATTAGGCTATTCTTTGAAGCTGACCTGTACCCTTTTTAATACCGTGCTAGTTAACTGGTTTCTGTTTGTGGTTTTGCTATGGGTCTAGATTTTGGGGTTGTTTATGTTTGACAAAGTAACTAGGCTATTCTTTGAAGTTGATTTGGACATTTTTAATAATGCATTCTATTTTTTTTTCTAATTGGCATGGTTTTGAATTTATGTAAACAATGAGATAAATATAACAATATCTGGTCTGTTGAATTTGAGACTATGTTTCTTGAGTCCCGTATAGTCTAGCAGGCCGGCCCATTAAGTCCAGCTAGACAGACCAACGACCCAATCTGGTAAACTTGATCCATTTTATCAACTCTATTAATATATATAAGTTTGTAGTATATTTACAAATCTTCTTTTAACATGGATAAAATCAACATGACCCGTGCAACCTATGGGCAGTGGCGGAGGCAGGAATTTTATTGAGAAGGGACAGACATAAAAAAAATTATATCATAAATAAAAGTACTCCGAAGACAATACAAACCTAATATAAAAAAAAAACTACTACAGAAATTAAAATCACTTCACTTGACTCTTACTCTACTTGTTTTCATATTGTAAAATCATCTATAATTGAATCCGTGCTAAAACTCAAAACAATTTCTTTTTCAAAGTATGTAATCAAAGAATCATCAAGAAATTGATCTTCCATTCTATTTCGAAGTCTGGTCTTGATTATCTTCATAGTTGAGAAAGATCTTTCAGTAGTTGCTGTAGAAACTGGAAGAGTGAGTACAAGTCTAATCACTCTATCAATAAGAGGGTAAATAATGGACTTTCCAATTCTTACTAGAACTTGACATAATTCAGATGTAGTTGATAAATTAATCAAATCTAGCTGTTTAGGAATGTCAAGCTCAAAATGTTATAACTCTATCTTCAAATGCAATTTTTCCTGTTATATGAAATCTCTAGAATAAAATTTATCAACAAGTTTGCAAATATCATCACTGTTAAATGACTTCTACTTGTTTCTTGGATCTAAAGTGATGCTCAAAGCTAGTAATTCAACAATATTATCATTAAACCTACTATTTAATTCTTGTAATTGATAATCAATTGTAACACAAAAGATATTTACCCTATAAAATTTTTCAGAAGAAAAATCACCTACTATGTTCATTTCGAGCACGACCTCTCCTTCCAACATATTTTGCACTCATATCTGGAATGTCAATGTCATGTTTTATGCAAAATTCTTGAACATGAATCAAGAAAGCATCCCAACCTGTCTCTCTTAATTTCTGAAGTAACTCTTTTGTAGTTAAAACCAAATGTAAAGCATTTGAAATATCTTGAGACTTTCGTTGCAAAGCTTGACAAAGGACTTCAGTAATACCCATAATTTCCTTCATAAGGTGCAATATCTTGAGACTTTCGTTGCAAATCTTTAGAAGAATAACAACATGAAGAAGAAAGAGAAAAAGAGGGAAAACGAAAGGAATAAGGGGATACCTGAAACTTTTATCTTTCACTGGTCTACCAAATGAAACAACTTTTTTTACTCCTTATGTTCTCTTAGGATTTGTGTTTCATTTTTCTCCTTTGTGTCCATATATTTCTCTTTTATAGTGTTCTTTCTCCCTCTTCCTTTTTATTTTTTTCCTTTTTATTATTATTTTTTTCGTTTTAGCATCTTCCTTTCCTTTTTTTTCTTTTTTTTGTTATCTCTCTTTCTCATTTTATTTTTATTACATTTTCTTTCCTTTTTATATATTTTTTCCTCTTTTACGTTTTATTTCCTTTTTATTGTTTTAATATTTTTTTTCTTTTTCTTTTCTTTTTTTTACTACATTTTCTTTATATTTTTTTTCTTTTCCTTTTTACCTTTTTTAATATTTTTTCTTTCCTTTTTTTTTTCTTTCATTTTCATTTTCATTTTTTTATTAATTTTTTAAGGGGGGCGGTGCCCCACCCTAGCCCCCCTAGTTCCCCTAGTTCCACCTCTGCCTATGGGTACCTTGCTAGTACGTATATTAAAAGAATGCGGGTGTGGGTCTGCTCCTATTGCTCCTTCACGACTTCCTTAAGTTTCTATGATAGTATGACCTATCACTTTACCTTTGTGATGTTATTCTTCCAAGTTGCATATAGATACATATATCATTCTTTGTGCATTTCTGCTTAGTACAAGGTGCCAGATCCATCTACTCCCAATTTGAAGGCCTAAAGATGAGTATGGTGCTAAAGGCTTTGAACCCCCTCCAGAAACCAAGGACTGGAGGGTAAGCTAGGAGACCTTTGATTGTAAGGTTGGAGTTTCATCTACTATTCTCAGTCCTTATAGGTCATTAATTGAATCCAAATCCAAACCTTTACTTTTGCTTTTTGCATTGTTTTAGAAAGGACAACATGCAAAAGTTTCAAGTGTGAAAGGCTAACACTAGTTGAAGCTATTCAGGGGCTGAAGAGCAGAGATTTGGGATTACAGCGCTGACAAGAAAGATTGGCTAAGGTTTGAAAGGAAAATGGTGGTTGCAACCCATATTTGCAAACCAAATGGTGGTAAAAAAATTTCTTATAATTGTCGTCAGAACAGATAACCATAAAATTTCCTAAAACATTTTATAGGAAATTTTAGTTTAGTTTAGTTGAATTTGCTTCTTTGAATTAAGGTTTTTTCTCTTAAATAACATCTCTTTCGTGAAAATAAAAGAATGCTTCATATGTTAGAGGTTATTTTTGTAAAATCGTGTATTCGACTTCTATAAGAAAAATATTAATTATCGATTATTTTTTTTCAAGAGATAAAATTTCATCGATAATTTAAATAATACCAATGGTAATTATAAAAGTAAATATTAATTGTCCTATAAAAGTAAATATTTTTTACTTGAATATATTAAATAAATATTTTTTTGTCCCTATGAGATGATTTTTTTAAAAAATAATAACAATTGTAAAAAGTGGTAGAAGATATGAGAGAAAATAAATTGATAATAGTACTAATTTTATCCACTTTAACTTTTTATTTTTACTATTTTCAATTTCTCTAATATCATTTTAATAAATTAAGGTTATATTAAATTTCCTTTAAGAAAATATTTGACTATATTTTTTTCTCCACTAAAACCAAAACTTAATCTACCACTAAATTCATCTTGAAATATATCACTCCTAAGAATGGGAATAAGTCAGGATGGTGACTGGAGTTGATCATGATAGCTTGGCCTCTTTAAGGTCTAGCTTATTCAATAAAAAATGTTAGACTTGAGCTTTTTAAAAGAGCTTATTTAGCTAATTAATAAGGTAGGTTTAAACTTAATAAAAACCTATCATTATTTAAATATAATAAAAACTTAATAAATATTTTAAAATTATATATTTAATATCTTAATTTTCTATTCCCGTGGGTTAACTTTTCAGCATAAATATACTATTTTTTCTATTTAATGTTGACATAAACTTTATTAATAGATAAAGAATCAAATAGGAAAATAACTTTTTTTATGATTTAAAGACGTAATTGTGTGGAGACATTAACAATGTCAATTTTAAAAAGTTCAGACGAGACCAACCTAAAAAAGTTTATGATTGATAATAGGCTAGACTTAAGCCTTAGATTTTTTAAAATAGGTCAGGCTTGACTTAATCCAATTCCTATTGACTCTATTATTCATTTGCTTTAATTGCTTGTTCCAACACCAAATATCATGATTATCTTCATTTTCATCAATAACATTATATAATTTCAATATATTTTAAAATTAATATTCATTCTTTAATTCTAGTGTTTCCATATGCCACAAAGTCACAAATGAAATATCCACACACTAAAATTCATAACTTAATCAACATCAAACATCAACAACACCTTTAAACCCAAGTTAATTGGGGCCGGTGGTAGATGAACCCAATGATAAATCGAAAATGAGATCAAGAAAGAGAAAAGGAGGGGGGAAAAGGTGGAAATAAGACAAAAGATAAAAAAAATAAGCTAAAATAAAAGAGAGGTGAAAGGAAGAAGGGAGAAAAGAAGAGGAAAATGACTAAAACAAGGGAACGACTGGAACATAGAACTACTATTGGGTTTAACCCTCCACCGAACTTATAGTTTTTCTCCACTACGTCCTAAGACATACCGTCCACCAATCTATATTTCACTCCATTAGGTCTTGTTTAACTATCTTTCCCAAGGTAAGTTTTGGTCGACCTTTACCTCTCTTTGTGTCGAGCTCTTGGTAACAAACTCTTGTTCTTACGGGAGCATCCAGTGACCGTCTCATAACATGTCAAAACCACTTCAATCTATGCTCCCTCATTTTTTCACATACCGGTACCACTGATATCTTTCGTCGAATATCCTCATTTCTTATCTTATCCATCTTCGTATATCTACACATTCACCTTAACATCCTCATTTCTGCTACCCCTATGTTATGTTCATGTTGCCTATGTGTTGGCCAACATTCCACTCCGTATAGCATTGTCGGTCTTACAACTGTTCTATAGAATTTTCCTTTTAGCTTAAGGAGAACTTTGCGATACGAAAATTTAATAATATTGAACATTTAATTTACAATTTAGTTAATTGATCAAGGCCCAAGTGTAACAGTGATGATTAACTAAGGTTCACTAAAACTCTATAACATTAATGATTAACCAAGACCCAAGTGTAACACTTATAATTAATCAAGACCCAAGTGCAACAATGATGATTAACTGATGCTAAATAAAGCCTGGGTGTATTACTGGTGATTAATTAACCAAGGTTCAATAAGGCCTAAGTATAGTACTAATGACTGACCAAGGCACAATAAGGTCTAGGTTTAATAATGATGATTGACCAATGTCCAATAAAATCCAAATGTAACATTGGTTATTAATTAAGGCCCAATAAGACTAGGTGTAGTACTCATGATTGATCAAGGTCCAATAAAATCCAAGATTTTATTTATTATAATTACAAATTATATAAAACAAATATTCATCTTATGATATATTCAAATTAATATACTAGTATTTAAATAATATTTGATAATATTAATTAATAATTGAAATGATACATGAGATGATATAGAATTACAATACTATATTATATTTTATCTTACATTATACATTATAATAGTATAAATAATTTATTTTTTTAATTAGGTTTTTCTTCCTCTAACAAATACTCATAGTTAATTTCATATTGTTTTTAATATTAAATTGATTTAAAAATAAAAAATATTAGACTGAAATATATTTTTGTTGCCATAAATGTAAAAATATTCATCCTCACAAAATTGAAATGTATGTTTTTTTCTTCTCGAAGCAAGGTTTGGACATTTGAACTTATGTGAATGACTTTTTTATATCATGCACAATCAATATAAAAAATGTCACATTTACATTAGTTATATATATATATATATATATATATATATATATATATATATATATACGATGTAAAAAGTCATCATTTTAGATTTTTTATTTTCCCAAACCTAAATCCGAAACCAAAATGATACATTTCAATTTTGTGAGGGGAAAAAAATAAAATTTAGTAGGGACGTCGAATTTTGAACATTTCTAATACTATTACTTACTCATTTATAAGTTTGCATTTTAACCCTATTTTTTTACAAGTATCGTTATTAACATTCTAATGCGATTACGTTGCCCACCAATATTTGGCACAATTTTCACCTCCGACTACATTTTCCTTTTTGTTGCCCCTGAACGAAACCCTTAATCTTCCTAGCATCACAAACACCAAATCCTCTCCATCCCTAATTTTTTAATACAGATTTCCTGTAGTCGGGAAATTTTCGCATTCACACATTCAGCTGATCGTAACTGTTTAATATAGATCGAACCACTCTTATTTTATCTCAATAAATCTAATTTAAAATATCAGTATTAATTCAAAGGTTCTAATTCACGAATGCATGAATGCAGAGAATTCACTTTCTTAATTTTTAACCCTTAATCTTCCCCATCACCCTCACACTCACTTTGCACACTGTGCCGACCAATACTACAAAATATACTTTCTACATCGGTTGTTTACCCCTTTTTACGTCGGTTCAACAACCGTCGTTGTTGTAGGTGTCGTTGATAAGTTATATTTTTTACGTCAGTTGTCAACCGTCTTAGAAAGTGACATTCTAAGACGGTTGTTTAGCAAAAACCGTCTTAGAAAGCCACATTCTAAGACGGTTTTAACGTAATAACCGTCTTAGAAAACAATTTTTTAAGAAGGTTGTAGTTTAACAACCGTCTTAGAATGATATTTTCTAAGACGGTTGTTACGTAAGAACTGTCTTAGAATGTGTCTTTCTAAGACAGTTGTAGTTTAACAACCGTTTTAGAATGGGACTTTCTAAGACGGTTATTTAAGAACCGACGTAGTTTTGTTTTTTTTTATATTTATTTTTTTCAAATTTTTCTACGCATACATAATAATAACCGGGATGATATGATCAATCTTAATGGGCCATACAAAGTATATAAAAATAAATATCATTTCATTAACAAGATTAATCTCAGTTTCACTAACAACAATATACATAGGATAAAATATAACATCTGTAACATTTTGTGATGCTAATTACAATGATAAAAAAAAAAGGTCTACAAAACAAGATATATATTGTCATATCACGTACAATATACAAGGTATGATGATATTGTAACTACTATTGTTTAATTGAATAACAAAAAGTATAATGATTTTGTAACCTCTTTGGAAGAGTTAGCAACATATCCAATCAACCACTCCACTAAGTACACCATTTTCCCTCTGTGCATGAAGAAGGTCCATTAGGTGATTTCTCTTGTCAGACTCCTGAACATACTCAACTTTTTGACGATTAAATCAGTACTTGAACCCACTCTGTCAACAGCAAGGAAAATATAATTTGAAAAGAAATCAGAAGCCAATCTCTGCATAGCAACCACAAATCATAAGAGGTCTGATTACGCTTGAAGATGTTAGATGTTTGTGCCACAAAGGTTGCCTTGACTCAGCCAAACTGCAAGGAGCAACACCTCCAAAATAACTTATACCTGCAAGGAGCATATCCCAGGACTCACTTCATCACCTAATCGCTTTCTAGCTCCATCAATCTCAGTAAATGTCTTAGTGTAAGTATTTGATGAACTAACTGCAAACAACAAATAATTGTTAAGGACTTCAGCCAGACAAATAATTTACATTCATGGATGAGGCACTCATGCAATACCCAAGAAAATATTTACGACATTAAAAAAAAAATCTTAGGCAGCTTAAGTGAAAACACAGTTCAGGGTGTTCAGCAAGAGTGAGGGTTAAGTTTTGCATATTTACTCAAACCTGTAAAGCAGATTATGTTTGAGTTGGCTAAGGTATCTCACTCAGTTGCCTCCAACATAGATCATTGAAAAAAATTCACAATTGTTCTCATGCTTTGATCAATTCCATTTTTGTGCACAACAGACACAGACATTAAGCACATTAACTTCAATACTTTTAAAGCATTAAGCAAATTAACTTCACTTTTGACCCATACTCCCATATCTCAAAGCAAGCATCACTCATATTTTAACACAAAATAATTCCAACAAATTTTTATTCTTTTCAATATAAATATATCACATACCTAGCCAAGACAACTGTTATTTCATCCAAATCCAAGTCCTCACCACACACAGTCAAGTTTTACTACAAGAAACCAAAGCAGAAAATCCATATATATATATATATATATATATATATATATATATATTCCTTGAGACTTGAGAAAAAGGGTAAAAAACGTAAATGGTTCAATGGAAAAAACTTCAGCAACAGCTAAGAGAAATGCAACATAATATGCCAAAAGGTAAATATGACACAATTTCATGAAATGGAATGACAGATTTTGCATCTCTATCATCTTCCTCATCTGAATCAATAATCACAACAGTATTTTTTACTGCAGGAACATCCTTTTCAATGTATTTTTTACTGCAGCATCCTTGTTGTAAACAGATGCCTTGGTGAGCATTGGTGTAAAACTTGGTATCTAGTTTAGACTAGATCTATGAGCATGGTGACCTTCTTATACTTCATAGATTCCTCAAAACCAGATGTCTTTTCCCAAAAAAGAGCTTCCCAAGTGGGAAACTAACAGTGAAAAATAACACAGCTTTTTACATAGTAAAAACACAATAGCAATAGATTTCTTGTATTTTTAATCTAATTATATATTTCTTTATCATATTAGCATCAACTTCGTGTACATACAGAATGTTAGTTTTATCTCTTCCATTTGAAACCATTTTTTCGTGTTTTTAATTTGATTTCTCTCTCTTTAATCCATGTAATTATTTGGTTAAACATGTACAGATATATAACATCTCAAATTTTACCTTAATAACTTTTGAGAAGTGACCATCTTACACTAATATGCAAATCAAATCACTCTTAGTTAGCTTTAATAACTTTTGACTAAATAAATTCATTCTAAAATCTATCATTTGACTAAAAGTGTTTGTAATATAATGAAAGTTATATTTACAAAATTTAAAATGAATTAAAAATCATTTGACACTTAGTTACTTAGTTAATGTACGTAAAAACATAAGCAACAATTTAAAAACATTTTAAAAACATTTTTTATTACCATAGTTAATTACAGCAGAAGTAAGAAGAAGCGCGGGGCATCTCCAAGCAATAAACATGAGTTGTACATCGGCACTTCTAGGGTATAATTTTTTTTAAGAATTTATCATTTGAGATAGATTTTTTAAACTAATAATTGTTTAGGGGTAAATTGTTAGGACTTTTGAATTGAAACTTTAACACCTGTAACCACTTCTATTATTTGAAGTATCTGTAACATCATATATTAACATTTTTTAATATATAATATTTCATATTTTAAGCAATTCTACCACTTTTTGAAGAGAACCACACGTATTATATTTTCTTTTTAAGTAGACCCCTTATTATATATTTATATAGTATCACTTTTTTTTAATATTTTATTATTCATCTTAATTTTTAATTAATACATTTGTAGGTCAATTGATAAATAAAAAATATATATCACATTTTAATTGAACCGTCAATTTTAATGTTAAAGTTCTGCAACTTATTTTCCAGGAAACTGCAACATTAAATAAATGCAAGTTTACTTGATATATATATATATATATATATATATATATTTAACATTTTAAAAACATTTTTTATTATTTTCACAAAACTATTAAAACAAGGAAAGAAATTACACGTATACACATGTATAAGCAACAATTTCACCATTCCAGCTCCAGTGAAAAGTATGGCATACCTGGATCAAGCAGCATTTCTTTGCCACTTTGTGTGTCAGCTATCCTGGCTAGTGGAGGAAGTGTGTGGCCTTCATCGTCAAATACAACCCTAGTCCCAAGTGGCCTGTGTACATTAATGTTGAGTTTCTTTTTCTTCAATACACGAGTTGCTGTTAGATGCACAGGAAAAAACCAAATTGGTAAGAACAAGAATGGAGGAAGAAATTCAAAGCTCCACATGAATGGCTCCCGCTAAGAAATATGATAGATCCAACTTTATACCCAACACTAAGTTTGAAATTTTTTTCAATTAGCCACATCAAAAGGTGTTGTATTCAAATATCAATTTGCCTCAGCAATTTGAAACCAGAAGACTAGTCTATCCCCTTTCCATAATCCCACAAGCTTCTATTGTCATTAAAAGTTGTGGTGCAGTTTTGTTCCTCTAATTCATCTTTTCACTAGCAATGATATTTAAGGCCTAGGTATAATCAGGGGACACAGGCTATCAAAATCAAATTCCGAGTATGCTACAGTATAACAGAAAAGCAGGATCAAACAAACAGACTATTATAATTGAGTGAACAGAAAATTTATTACATGACACATATTATAACTAAATAAGCGAGGTAATATTTTGCCAATTCCACTATCCTCTACACGCCTTTTTCTTACCTTCTTTGAGCACTACAACACAAAACCAAATATGGGAAACAAACAAAGAATGAATAACACAAGATGAGTAGAACCTAGTAAACTTCACCAGACACCAGCCATATTATTAGAGGGGATTCTTTGTCATTTCTCCACATAAGCAGAAGGAAACCATCATCAGCTGTGGTCTTCTCTAAAACAGGATTGCATGCCCAGTAAAACGAAGAGAGAATATGAG
>PYAF01000543.1:183860-202128 GCA_007407185.1 Glycine tomentella | reverse complement strand
AGAATGAATAACACAAGATGAGTAGAACCTAGTAAACTTCACCAGACACCAGCCATATTATTAGAGGGGATTCTTTGTCATTTCTCCACATAAGCAGAAGGAAACCATCATCAGCTGTGGTCTTCTCTAAAACAGGATTGCATGCCCAGTAAAACGAAGAGAGAATATGAGCCAAAAAATGCTATAGCCATAATGACATATCAAATTTAGTAAGTAAAAATATGGTTAGAATTGACATATCAAATTTGCAAAATGGTTATTTCGATTGCCTAGGTCCTGGAATTCCAATTATTCTAACTAGAGTTTCATATTCTGACAGAATAAAAGAGACTTGTTCCTTAGATAACAACATACCTTGTCTGAGCCATAATATCAAACTATGTTTTTATGCTCAAACTTACTCAAAACAGATATTTCCTGAAAGGGGGGCACAAACATCATATATAAGAATACTGTCATATAACAACTAATTGATAAATCATAAGATTTAATGAGAAGCAAAGGTCCACTGACCTGCTGAAGTTGGAAAAAATCCTGGAATCAAGAAACAGTAAAACACAATTAATGAACACAATCATTTCATAAGCATTAAATTAAACCTACGTACCTTATACCAAATTGCAGATTAAGCATGAGATTATAATTCTTATGCCCCTTGGATATAGTCTAGCCCAACTTCACACTAAAAGCATGCATGTAGCTTGAGGATGCAAGTTTCAAAACTTTAAAACTAGAAGATTGGAATATATTAATTAGCAAACCACCATACTACTACCATGAGTACCATCCACGACCATCTATCTATATTTCAAGCATTCTCTTATTATAGCATAAATACTATATATTCATCCATTAATACAAGAACAAGGTTTTGAAAACACTATTCCTCCCTAGTCCCTTATCCCCCAACACCCCTTATCCAGAAGCAAAAAGAGGACCACCAAAATTGAGTAAATCAGTCCAAACTAGGAAATCACCATTCAGGCCTTATAAGAGTCAGGACCTTGGTGGTGGTGGTGGTGGTGGTTTTGCATGGCCAATCGAAGCCCTTCATTGCGGTGCTTCTCCCAGAAACCAGTGTCAACCTTGGAGTGTGCCCAATAGTACAAAATGGCAATCAAATTTAATCCACTTGAGACCACACAGATTCACAACTTTAATCTGATTCCGTCCAAGCCACAGCTCCTGCAAATTCTCGAGGCTCTGCAAATTCTCCATCACCTATATCACAAACAGAAACATAGAAAAACACCATAGGAAAACAAACAAAGCACACGGTAACTTAACCCATCACGGGAATTTACTCGTAATTTATTGGAGCCAAGGCGAAACTGAAAAAGGGGAATATCATGAAACATAGAGACTGATTAAGGGAAGAGTACAAAAAAAAAATAACAAAAGACAGAAGAAATTCGAAGGAAAATACAGATTTTATGTGCAAATTTATGTTTGGTTTTGGTGTACACGAGGCCATTTTATGAAAGGAATCTATCTACCCAAAGGAAGTCATTCCTCGAGAACCAAAAGAAGGAAAAAAAAAAGAGGAAAAAACAGAGAAGGAAATCTAATATCTCTATCAAAACAAAATTAGACCAGAAAGAACAAAAAATGTTTTTAGAAACACTAGATCAATGAAAACTGAACAAATGTGAGGATTAAAACACATACTTTTCAGTTTCAATGAATGAAAGAAAAGCCTTTCTCCATGAGAAGGATCTTCCGTGCGCGGCAATGACAACGGCAGAGCCTGCGGTGGCTTGGGACTTGACTTCGGAGAGCGCGACAAGCAGGGAAGACAAAACGGTGGGGTTGAGGCGATGCTGGTCGTCGATTTTGCTGGTTAGGGTTAGGACGAAACAGGTCCTCTCTTCGCTGGTTAAGGTAAATTTCAATTTAAAATTGAGTTTAAAATGAATAAATAAATATATTACTTATAGTCTTCTAAGACGGCTTTTCAAAAACCGTCGTCGAATTGTAGTTTCTAAGACGATTTTTCAAAAACCGTCTTTAAATAATTGTATTTATTTACAAAAATGCCACCACGTTTAAAACGACAACGGTTTTGGCACAATCGTCGTAGAATGCTTGTCGTAAAAGGCTTGTTTCCTAGTAGTGGACACTCCCAAGCCCAGTGCCATTGTTGTGCAGTTGTTCCCAAGTCCTAGCTACATCAAGGCTCCAACATCATTGTACCTCGTAGGCTTGAACCCATACCTCTTTTCTCCCTTCTTGATGTTGGTTTCTCTTCCTGCAGTAAGATTCATCTCATTTCTCTCTATCTTTTTTCTCTTAAATTTTAATTTTAATTTTATTTTTATTTTCATTGTCAGACTGTCCAGTTTCAAAAACTCCTTTAGGAGTTTGTTTCATGGAATCTTGTTGGACTTCTAAGAATGTTATTCCTAAGAACATTAAATGAAAATGACATTCCTAATTAAATATTTCAAGAAAAATGTGTTTGATTAATTATTAGAAAATTTTTTATATTCCTGGTAATATTTAAAATATGTTTGGTTCACATTATTTTTTCTAATAATATATGTTATACTACTAAAATGTTCTTTTGTATTAAAGAAATTATTATATTTTATATCAACAATCAACTATACCATGAATTTATCCTACATGATGCCAACGTCATGCATCATTCAAACATGCATTTATGAAATTGAATTCAAACTTAAAACACCACTACAAGAAATAATCAAATTCGCAATTACTTTTTTGTAGCAAGAATTACGTTGTTGGCCTTAGATGGAGATTTACCAATGATATTTGATTGTCGTTGGGACAAGATTTACCTTTTGACAACAAAGCAAGTGTGGTGAGAAAAATTATATTTATCCGTGACCAAACTTGTCACTATCAATGTTGTTGTGAAAAGTATTTTTCTATGCTAATGTGTTTGTTGTCATTGGAAAATGTACAACTTAATGCCAATAAGACTCTAAGTCATTGCAAAAAGTTGTTTTCTATGACAATGCATGTGTTGTCTCTGGGAAAAAGATATTTTCTATGCCAATAATGTTTGTAGTCATTGTGAAAAATTACTTTTTTAAACCAAGACACTTCTCGGAAGGAAAAAGAATTTTTTTATTCTAGCGCGTCTAATGTCATTGGAAAAATGTGATTTTCTACGCTAGTGGCATTTTAGCGTTCTTGCAAAATGCTAATTTTTTTTATTTCTTTTAACCAATTCAATATATGTATCTCAATAATAACTAAGCATGTGAATCAAAGGTTGCTCTAGCTTATCTAGACTAAAAAAAAGATCGATTTATATCCTAATAAAATTATTTGTTTTATGATAAGCTAAAATAAATTGATACCAAGAATCAACTTAATCAAGAGTTTTCTTACCCATATATGTGAAAATTAATATTTCAGCTGGTTTAGTATATTAAATTAGCAAGTTTTTCAAGTATTTTTAAATTTAAATAAAAATTCAATTAATAATCTATTGTTAATTTTTTTACAGATATATCTATCGTTAGTTAATAATCTTCTTTAACGTACATTTTTCTTAAATTAAATTTTAATATTTTTATTGTTCAAATAAAAATATTAATATGCTATTATTTAAAATTTATATTTGTTACTTCAACAGAAAAACAATAAGATAATTTTGCTCAAAAGATTCTATTTTTCTTATAGATATACTTAAAAGGTTTATTGATAATGACTTTTGAATTTGGTATATTGGCACAAGATATTTAACTTATTGATAAGATTTTGATCTTTATGTGAAATTTTATGGGAATGTTTTTGATAAATATTTTAGGGGTAGTTAATTTGAATTGAATTTTTAATAAAATTAATTTAAATATTAATAATACACCAATTTTAAAATTTTAATAGTTGGCAAAAAAATAGCACTAAAAATTAAGGGAGAATTTGGTCATCCAAATTTTTCTCCATTTAGATTACTCCACTCTTCCCATCAACAACGACATCACAAATAAATATATTATCCTTATTAGTTATTTTCATTTTTGTTATTCATATTTTTCATTTATAACTTTTAACATTTTCCTCATCATGTAAAAAATGTTAACCAATTTTTTTAAAAATCAGTCTTATGATAATGAAATGTCTATATTATAAGTCATTTTATTTTGTACATGACAAAGTTATCTAAATTATATATTACTTTAATATGATAAATAATTATTAAATATATGAAATTATCAAATAGATTTTAAATTTAAACAAGAATTAATGGATAAGTACTAAATAGAAGAGTTTACACTTCAACAAAAAAATTGAAGAGTTTACATATATTTATAAATAATAATCATATTTATTAGTTGTTTTATTATAATTCTCATGTGGTTTTTTATTTATTTTATATGTGTGTATTTTAAAAAAAATAAGAAAAAGAAAAAAAAAACCTTCATTGAAAGCCAAAGCAACGGTCATGAAATATTGATAGTTAAAAATAGAGGCACACATTACAAAGGTTTTGATGTATAAAAATAAAAAGAGAAAGATATGTTTATAGGATTTTTTTTAGAGGAGATACGATTACACTTGGAGATAAAATCGAGGATTCTGATTATTTGTTTTAAATGTTAGTTATTTTTATTTTGCTGGTTAAATTTATTTATTTTTTATTTTATTAGTTATAAATTTTTTAATTTGTTGCCTGTAAGGATGATGTGTTGGATTTGTGCCCATTCAAGAATTTCTCCCATTTTTAAGTCCAGCATTGCTTGCTTATGAAATTTGTTAATATTTAATGATATTAATCTATATGTATTCATATTGTTTTGCATGCAGGCAAATCTTGTATATGCTTGTGAGTGGAATCCCCATGTTGTAGAAGCACTCCATAATCTACAAGCAAATGTTGTGGTTGATCATTGTATTATACTTGAAGGAGATAATCGAATTATAGCTCCCAAGGTATAGTGTGTGTGTGTGTGTGTGTGTGTGTATTTAACTACTTATTTACCCAACAAGGAGGAATTCGATTTACCAGAGAAAGAGTTTAATTCACTGCCTGAGAAGTGAGAATCAGTCTCAGGCATACATCTATAGACCATGTTTTATGCGATATATAGATAAACCTTCCCGTACTTCCCATTAACTCTAGCAAGTATGCATAAAGAATTTCGCTGAATTTCATATTATGTATAACTAATTTGAGCTTAGTATCACAAATTCACGCTGCTGCTGAATTTCATATTATGTATAATTTGGTTGAGATGCTTTACGCTGTTATTTGAGTTTAGTATCAAAAATTCACAATGGCTTCAGTGTTTTTGATCACTATATGCATAATTTTTATGCATATGTATTATACAGTAGTATTAGTTACTTATTTTAGGTAGGGATGAACATGCTTGATAAAAGGGAGGTGTTAGTATAAAAGAAGATTATAAACTGAAATTTTATTGATTGCTTTCTAATTCTAATCCTGCACTAGTGTGGTGATAGACTAGAATATATAAAGAATAGCATGCCTAGGTAGCACTGTTGCTCTTATTACTTTCTGGTATTTATCTTTACATATGTATGTCCATTATTTCTAATTAAATTTGCAATTTTATGCTTATCCTTAATCCTTTTATTTACGCTATGTTGGCATCCTTCAGCTTTTATATTATTTTTAAAATTTTGTTTATCCATTTTAATGATTTGTTTTACCATTTCTCTTACTTTGTAGTGAACTTGCATGTCTTGCAATGATTGAATCCACCTTTAGAAATGAATTAATACATTGATTAACTTTGTTCAATTTCGTGTTCATAGTTTTTGTACTTGAAAGCCAAGAACAGGAAGATAGATTACTTAGTATGTTAATGTTGTTTGTTGCTTCTAGAGATTGACAATTCCTATGCTTAATTGATAGTGAATCAATGATTAATAATTTGTTGAAATAATGAAATATATTGAAATTCCATGGTGATTTTTTTTTACTCAATTTAGTATTAAATGACTTGGAATCATATATGAAGTCGTGTTATGGTGGTGCTGCTTTTTGTGATGATTTGGTTGTTTGCTTTGAGCAGGTTATTGAGGTCTCTGAATACATATGAATGTGATTGGTGAAACATCCACTGATGGGCATCACACTAGAAAAGCTTAGGAAACATAGTGAGTTGGTTTCTTTCGACTTGGACTTCAAATATTGGCTCTCTGGCTTCATTACTATTATTTTTCTTAGTCTATCGTTTAGAGTAGTGTGCTTAATATAGTATTAGGTAATAGAAAATTAAAAAGGAGACAAAATAAAAATTATAATAAAGTTAAAGTATTATCAATAATATCATTTGATTTATATCATCTTTACATTTTAAGGTTTTCTAATGTTCATTTTTATGTGTTATTAATGTTAAGAAGGCATTTTTGCACATCTTTCCATGTATTGGGAATTAGTGCATGGATTTTTAATATTAAAATGTAATATATAAAGGTTTTTTTTTGTTTAATATAAGTATTAGTGTATTCAATACTTTGGATGCATAAAGAGTATTTGAAACTAAAATAATAAAAAAAATAATGGTTTTAGATGTTAGATATCAAACTGGTTAACGATAGTTATAATAAAGTTTAAAAAAACCCAGATATTTTTGTTATTATTTTGATAATTTCATCATCCAAGAAAGTAAAATTTGTGCTATATATGTTTTCACTTTTACTGTAGTTATTGAGAGCTTATGTGGTGTCTTTCACCTTGACAGCTATAAACATAAAGAAGCTCACAACATACGTGCCCTAAATAGAAGTGAGAAGCAAGATCCAATACACAAGTGGTGCAATTAGCCAAAACAGGACAGCCACCATCATCAAGAGGAGCAACGACAGATGATCACCACAAGCAATAGGACAACTAGCAGCCACAGGCTTTTGTAATAAATTACCAAAATGGATATTTTAAAAAAATAGAAAAATGAATAAATCATACTTTAAAGGACAATTTTAACACGAAGAAATTATGTTTTAAAAGACAATTTCATTTTTCTAGTTATTTTTTATTTTCTTAAAAAATTTGTGATAGCTAAAAACCTTCACAAATTATTTCCTGACATAACAATCAAACAAATGTCTATCTATATTATGACAACTGAAAAAGTAATTTGTGATGGTTTTTTAACCACCATAATATTTTTAAAAACAAACTGAAAAAGTGAAATAGTCTATTGAAGTACAATTTCTTCACATTAAAATTATCTTTTGAAGCATGATTTACCTATTTTTGTAATTTTTAAAAAATTTACCCATTTTGATAAATAAATAAATAAAAAAAAACAGCAGCGACATAACTCCTAAGTATTTGAATTATTAGATTGTATAAGAAATCGATTGTATTTTTCTTGTTTAATTTTTTAATTATGTACGTTGTTATATATATATATATAAAGTTATCACATATTCAAACTTAAGTTGAATGTATTTGTATCTTATTTTTATTTATTCTATCCATTTTTACATGTTTAATAAAAAAATAATGTAAAAACAAACATATAGAAAATAAAAAATTAAAAAAATACATTTGCTACCTACTGATCTATCTGTTAATAATTTACAAAAAAAACATCAATAAGTAATTATCAACTAAAAATTAAGTAGATAATTACCGATGGATTTATCTACAGATTTATCCATCAATAATTCCTATATACAGAAAAGTCCGACGATAATGGTTAGCTATGACCTTTTTATCGATGAATTTTTGTTCATAAAAATCCATCGGTAGAATTTTATTACCAAAATATTATGTCCATCAGTAATAACGATATTTTTTGTATGGAACCAATTCTGTTTTGGTTATGCAACTTTATGTTATAATATAAGTAACTAATAACATTTTTAAAATGTTGTTATTAATACGTAAGAATATTACAAAAGGCTAGATAGAAGACCTTTTGAAAATGTTGTTATTTATATGTAAAAATATTATAAAAAGCCTTTAGCCACATAGGTATGATATAACATTTGATAAAATGTGGCAAAATATATTAGTAATATTTCTATTTAATTTGTAACATTTTTTAAATGTTACTAAAAACACTTTTTGTTGTAGTGTTATTACTTAAAATTTATTAAAAATTATAAAATGAGAGAGGTTTATTAAATGAAATAACATAAGATCCATAATTTGTTGTGATTAATTTCTAATAAGTTTCAAAATATAAAAGAGCCTGTATTCTTTTATCACCATAACATTAGTGTAGAGTATCCACTAGCTGTTGATAATTAATTTCCGTTAGAAAATATCACCTTTAGTGTTGTCTCTCTTTCCAATCACATTTTTTTTATTTACAAGGTTTGAACTTGAGACCTTGCTCAAGGGGATTGAATCCAAGACTTATTGAACCAATAACTTGTTAGTAAAAGAGTATGTATTTAAAAGAGTGTATTAGATTTTTTTAAAATAAAGAGAGAGAGAGAGAGAGAAAGAAAGAATTGATGGTGAGAATGTGGTTCAAGCAATGTTTTTAAAATTGGATCAATAATTAAATCCGATCAAGACATTGATTCAAGGTTCATTAATTATATTGTAGTTGAACCATGATAAAATCGATGTTAATCATAATAATAAATAATACACAAATTAGTATTAAATAAATATAATATCATAACTTTATAACACTAAAACTAAAATAAAACATTATTTTCTAGGTTTTTAACATTAAAAGTACAAATAAAAATCCAACTAAAATATATCATAATACTTAAGTTTAAATTATAATAAAATACAATAATATTCATTAACAAAAACAACTTTGCATTTAGAATAAAAAATTATAAATTATTATAAAAGAGTAAATTATGTTGTATAAGAAAAATTAATAATAATCATTGATAAAATAATTTATACCTATTTATAATTTTTATTAATTTTTTAAAAAATATTTTACATTAAATTTAAAATTTTAAAGAAGTACTAGTTCAACCTAATTTTCTGCGCACCAGTCTCACCATTTTCAAAAAGGTCTGATTTTTTAGAGTGAACACATTGGTCATTAGGCCACTTCCCAATTCAACTGGTTGAACGGCTAATTTGGTCCAGTTTTAAAAATCATGGGTTGAAGAGTAAATTAAAAGAGTGAGTTTTTCTATTATGTGAATTTTTTTTTGTGAGAGAGAGAAAAGAGTATGAAAAGGATAAATAAACACTCAATAGGGTGTAAGAATGGAAAGACGTTAGAAAAAAAAAAAAAGAAGACAAAGTGATAGATGCAATTAATAAATAGTATGACGAAAAATAAAGAGATAAAAGAAAAAATAAATATATGATAACAAATATTCTAAAGAGAATGAGGATTTTACTTTACTTGTATGGGTGGCCTCAGTGAATGGGTGAATGTGCTGAATCAAAAAGTGACTGTGAAGAGGTGAGTGCGTTAGAGTCCATGGCTTCTAGTTCTCTACTTTTAGGGTGTGTTTGGACGAGGAAAGAGAGGAGAAAATTAAAGAAAAAATTGTGTAAATCTCATATTTTATATATTTTATTTTAATTCAAAATTTTGTTTTATATATATATATATATATATATTTTTTTTTTTTTAAAACCAAACAGATGATAATATGTTGTGTGCCGAGGTGAGTGCGGAAGAGAAAGAGAGAGTGAGTGAGTCACAAATGAATCCCTAGATTTTTGCAATGGGATGAAATCACGTGATGGGCAGTTCAAGAAATCTTTTTGGAGAGTGAATCTACTCCCAAATAAATGAATGAGGGATTAGTCTTATGTATGGAGAAATTTCTCCTGATGTGTGTACAAAATCAGTTGTATGTAATCACCAAATGCAAGTAAATTTTTTAATTAGCATTTTCTAAAATCCCTAATATACTTTCTCAAAAAAATTTAATTCAACATTTTTGATTAAGTTACAAACTGAATACGAAAGAAAACAAAACAAAATATTAGATTTTATTGAGTCAAAACAAATTTAATTAAATGAATCTTTATTTGTATTACTTTTACTCTTTTATTTTCCTCTTTGTTTTTTATTTTTATCCAGACAAAATAATTCGGTGGTGTTTACAATAAAGTATACTACAAAATCATGAAGTGAATGTAATAAAAAAAAATACACGAGGGTGTTAATTAAGTGCACAACCAAACAATTAATGTAAAGGGACGTAGCATTTATTTAGACTACTTTGTTTGTTCTTGCTTAAAATATTTGTGTCCATTGTTGCACAATGATCCTCTTACATTTACATGTGGATTCTATATCAAGCAAAAAATTCAGAGCTAAAGATTATGATGTTGAAAAAGAATTGATACTATATTATTACTCCACAAGATAAAGTTACTGTCCACCAGATTTGATCTTAACTTGAGAGGCTGATGGACTAGCAAACTTATTCCAAAGTACACACTTGACTATATTATGCTAGGACTCCTCAACCATATGAAAATAACCTTTCATCCATTAAAGCTAAGAGCTTAACTTTCAAGATCAGGATCACCCACCATTTCTACCTCCTCCTTTGTACATAATAGCAGCAATACAATCTCTCACCAATCACCACATCACTTGATGATGCCGACCTACCACTATCCATTTTACAGCTTGCATGGTGAAATTGTTCGGGCCAAACAATTACGTACCCTCGTGTAGCACTAATCATTAAACTCGATCATTAGAAAACTGTTAATTATTATTGTATTGAAATCTAATGTGTTAAAGTATCAATGTATGATGTTCTTTTTCAACACACATTTATACTTTTCTTTTTCCAATAGTTCTAATTTTTTTTTATGTTGTGTATAATTTACATTTATTATAACTTAGTCTCTTTGTATCTCTCTCCTCTCTCTCTTTTCATTTATTATAAATTAAATGGAATAAGGGGAGCTAGGTAAAATAAAGAAGAAAAAAGTCATGAACCAAATTATATATATATATAAAGAAACTTATAAATACTTTAATATTATTGGAAGCATAATTTGTGTATATATGCTTGTGCGTAAATATCAGGGTATAATCTGCACTGTTCAAAAAATTAAATGTAGCTGCAGGGGGGGCTCGAGAGCAATATAAAATGACTAGCAAAAAGAAGTATGTGCGTCCATTACTCAATAAAAAAATAGATGACATACCGTCTTTAGACGAGACAAATAAACCTATGGGTACTTTTTTACACCCATCTTGACTTTGATGGGTAATCTACACTTTGGTCGAACATAGATATAGGTATGGGTAATACTCCATTTTTTTAATAGAGATGGAAACAGGTATTGGTATGTATTTGTCTGTTCTGTTTCCTTGTCTGACATATATAATTATTAAATTATTCTTATTTTATCTAAATTATTTTAACTATTTTTTTAAAAAAATAGATTTTTTTAATTTTTAAAAAATTATTTTTTTAAAACTTAAAACCTTAAATAAATAATATATTTAGTTGTCTTCAATTGTTTAAAAATTTATTTTTGTGTATTGTTTTCATAAAATATTTTTTAAAATTATAAGGCAGATACGGATACGATAAGGTACGATTATACATGATATCCAACAGGAATAAGAAAAAAAATTCATACCTATGAGGAATGAAAACGGGTACTAGAATGGTCTTGGGAAGTGGGGATTGGAACCACTTACCCGTGCCCCATTCCATTATCATGTGAAACCGTTTTCAACCTAGTATTAAGTGTCATATGAGAACTTTAAAAAAAACAAAGTCATATATCTGAGAAGAGGTCAACAAATATGGACTTGCAAAGCCAATGAGATCGATTTCATTGCAAACATTCCACTCATATGAAAAAGGTTTCATGGAGTGGATTGTTTTGACAAAATAATTGCTGATCACACTTTTAATTTGTACTTATGTTTAGGAAGAGGAATAACAAACTGTGAGGGAAGCATGAATGAGAGAAAGAGAATGAAAAAAAAAATAAAATTTGAATTGAAAGAAAAATGGAAGAAAAGAAAAATTGAAATTTTTATTTCTATAAATCAACTTTCTTTTCTTCTTTCTTTCCATTTTAGTTTAATCCAAATAAAAAAAAATTGTATCATTATTTATATTTTTTTCTATTTTTTTCTTTCCTACCAATCATACCATGATACTATTTGTGCTTAGTTGTATTTTTTACTCTCTTATGTCACTTATGCTGAGAATGGCTACTGTTTTTGGCTTCCTTTCTCTGTGTAACTAGTGTGCCACCTTGTACGTCTAGTATATACCTATTTCTTTTGCTGAGAAAAAAAAAAAAAAAGAGTTTAATTTATGTGTACCACCAATGTAACAGGTTTTACACTGCAACACTCATTAGTATTGTTTTCAAATAGTTAGCACAATTTTTTTAGACTGGATTACTGAGCAAATTAAGTTAAAATCGTGGAGTTGGTTATCTGCGAAACTGAAGGGGTTTAAGTTCTCGTTTTTTGAATGGTATACGAACCCAGCTCTTTGTATCAAGGCCCTATGATTCCATTTTTTTTTTTGTATTTTCTTGCTACTTCTGGTATCCTATATAAAAGTATTTTTTGGTTGAAAAAAAAAACAAATTACTGTATATAACAGTTTGTGATTAAATAATAATTAATAAAAAATTATTTACGTTATCACTGTATACATTATATTTACTCACAAATTAAAATGCAAATTTCATTATAATTTAAAAATCAACACACATTTACCATTGCATTAAAAATAAGGTGATTGAAATTTGCATCTATTTTCTTAGTTTATATTTTGTCAAAAAAAAAAAGAGAGAAACTAATATATTGAAACATGTTTATAATTAAAGTGAAGATCCTGTTTTATTTTTCCACGTATACCTAGATTAGATCGGCATTAAACTTGAAATACCCTGTTCACAAAGCATCCGATCCTGTTTCACTTGAACCAATTCATAGATTTTGTTATTTGTACAAATGATTCCAAACATGATTTTTTTGATCCCGTGCTTAAGTTTATCTAGTAAAATTATATTACAAATAAAAAAATGATGCACTATATATATGAACACCACTGAAAAGGAATGTGATAAATTAAAATAAATAAATAATGTATGGAAATATAAAAATGAAAAATTCTTTGTACTGCACAAAGAATGTGGATCAGTAAAGCATGATACGTAACATTGCATAAATGTAAAATAAACATGCAATTAAGTACCAATACAAGAAAAAAATTATTTGCAGCAACATTTATAGTTGACATATCTAAAAGTCATTGTAAAAAAAACTTTCGATAGCAAAAAAATTATCATTGTAAATCACTATCTAAAAGTCCATTGCTAAATGTTTTTGCAGCCACATGACATTACTTATGCTTTAACAAAGATAATTATCATTGTCATTTTTACACAATTATTATTGTCATAAGTAATTTGTAGCAATCACTACATCTATTGGCGTATTTTACATATCTTAACAACATTGTCGTTACGAAAAATATTATTTCTCATCAACTAAAATCACTGCCAAAAACATTATTTGTCATCAATTATAGTCACTACAATTGGATAATCTTTCTTTACAATTAATATTTCTTTATGATATGATACCTTTTTGCAACAACTAAATTCATTACAATAAAGTCTTTTGTTACCAAGATTAATTAATATTATATTTTTTTTCAATAACAAAAAGTCGTTGTCATAAATAGTCATTTCTTAGCTATTTATATCATTGCAAAATTTAATATAAATATTAAATTTTATTTTAATGATAATTATATATTATTTAAACACAAATGACAATATTGTTGTTATAAAAAAATTATCATAAATTATTATAATGCGTAAAATTCTAAGTTGTAGTTTTCACAAGTAAAAACTAATATGTATATGGTAACGATCCCAGATGTTATTATGTGAAACACGAAGATTTTAACACGGAAATATTCACTTTTACTTTTTATAAAACTCTTAAATTAGTTTAATTATATAAATTTTTCATGAATATAAGCATGTCAAATAAACCTCACCCATAAAAGGTCTTCAAGATATAAAACATAAGGCACGTCTGTGCCAAGTCACTACATCATCAAAGTATCATAATCAAATCTCAAGGGTCCTATTAAGTGGATAAATACGACATAGATGCAAAACTATATCTAAATCCTAAGTTGGTCTCCACTAAGACAAAGCATAAATAAATGACTGAGGTCAGATCTAACCCCTAAGTTCATTACCATGTCCACTTCAACCCTGAGTGTACATGCTCCTCAGAAGTTACATCATAATCTGCTTCTATAACAAATGACACAATCATCACAATTCAACAGAAAATTTAAGGATAAGCTCATTTTAAAAGAAAACATCATATAATTGAAAACAACATAAGATCACCATTTCACAAATACATAGAAAATCCTTCACATTTTCAATATCAATGTAATTATACAACTCATCAAGTAATACATCATTCTCAAGTCACGAATATCAATGCACATGTCTAATTATCATGTTATGCTATGTTGACTCTTTATTCCCGAAAGATTTCACCTTTGAGGGATTTACCCAAGTACATCCCTTAATATAGTTGTACTCTATGATCTGACCATTTGAGGATACTCGAATTAACCCTACAGAGGAGCATGATTTTATCGAAAATGGATGAGTGTAGATAGAGGCTTACCTCAGTAAGGCTTGCAAAGACCTTAACCTATCCAGGGATTCACTTACCTATATATTCTATAGGCTCATTTGGCGTTAGCAACCATAAAAACATCCCGCACTAGGTTGAAGGCCCACCAAGCACCTGCAACTTACGTGCCTACTCACATGCAATTTGATTCATTAATGCATGTATGTTATGATCATTCAAATCAATATCATACATTATCACAAATTCATTCATCAATCTCAATACCATAAGAGGTTATAATATCATAGATTCACCATTCATATGATCATCACGCTCATGAACTCACCTATAGTTCAATAAGCATAGCAAGACATTCCAACACTTTGAATTCTTACAAACAACTCACCAAACCTCATGGATATAAATCTCATGATCTCACATATAGCCAACTCTAATTATAAAACAATATAATCTCAACCCTATATCATACTATCATCAAGAAATCAACCAACACAACCCAAGACATTCATCAATCAACATAGTTATCTCATCATCAATATAATATTTTCAACAACAACATGATAAATATAGATATACTAACTCAATCAATTTGGTTATTATCTCATTTGAAAGCTCTGAGGATTATTTCCAACTTTTATGTTTTGCCAAAAGCCTAATTTAAAAGCATACTATGCCTAACTATAATTCATACGAAACTTCTACTTTTTCTTATTATCGACAAATTGATCATTGTTCACTAATTTAATTATTTCTAAAGTTATGCACAACATTTTAAGTGAAACCACAACCATTAGTTAGCTAACATCCAAGACTACAACTTTCATGAAGACCACTTTTCCAAAATCAAACTCTATAACCAAGTTTTGGCCATTATAATTGATTACAACTTGTTGTAATCGATTACAATAGAGCTCAGGTAAACAAAACAATCCTTGGGCTCGAAATAATCAATTACAAACCTATGTAATCGGTTACAATCAATCCAAAATCAAAAACCAACCTCTGAAACTCATTTTAATTGATTATCTCATAATGTAATCAGTTATAATGATTCAAAATTGTTACAATTTTTAAGCCAAGACATCATCTTTTTCATCAAAACCAAATTGTTTTTTTCAATCCAAATTATTCAACAACGGATTTAAGTTTCAACAAAACATTTTCTAATATTTCAAAACATTCAAAATAAGAAGAGGTGAGCTTCCCTTACTTATCAACTCTATGAGTTAGCTTTGGAATGAATGGTGTTGACATTAAATAGTAGTTTTCATAGTAATAATGAACATTGTTGTCAGTAAGTAGTACTTTTCGCAGCAATAATGAACTTCACTAGCAGTGGCGGATCTAGAACCCTGGATCGGTGGGACAATTTATTTTTAAAAAATTAATAATTATCATTATCATACACATGAAGATAAAGACATAAACATTAAAATAATAAAATTTTAATATATACAATCAAATAAATTACATACACATTGAGAATAGTGAGTTCAAATATATAAAATTAAAGAGTATAAAATATGAAAATATAAAAATATGAGAATAGTGAATTTAAATATATAAAATTAGAAGGACAAAATATAAAAATATTAGATAATTATATGTAATTTTTTAAAGTGAAGCCAAAGAGTGGATTCGCCACTAGTGACGGGAATAAAAAGCACTTTTCATAGTGACAAATTTTGTCATTGACATAATTATAGTTTTTCTTGCAAAATTGACCTTGTTGACAGAAGAAAAATCTTATTCCAGTGACAATCAAATATTGTTACCAAATGTCTATCTTTGCTAATAACTTAATTGTTGCTATAAAAAAATCGCTCCAAATTTAATTATTTCTAATAGTGATATACCATTATTTATATACATTATTGTCATTCCTTAATTATTTATAGGAATCATAAATGCTAAAAATTTATAACAAAAACCCACACACTTTACTCAATTAACTGAGGAAAATCTATTATTTATTTATAGGTGTGGTCTAAGAGTGAGAAGAAGAATAATTCTTAAAGTCAAACTCATCTTCACAAATCTTATGAAAATTTGAAAATAAATGTACTTAAAAAAATTAATAAAAGAAGTTTATGTACATAAAATTAAAATATTATTTAATCATGACTTAAATATGGTTTTATCCTCCAGGTTTAACTCTTATAGTCTTCCAAATTGAAATTTACATTTGTTTAATCCATCAAATTCAAGAAAATTTTTAATCTCTCTTGATTGATTTTTTGCAATTTGGATATACAATTTATGACAAATTTTTATCATAGGAGGGACTAGAAAACCATTTCATGAATTTAAAAGACTAAAAAAAATGCATATTTAGTTTGAGGGACTAAAAAAAATAGACTTCCAAATTTGACTCTTTAATTTAATCATTTATTGAATAGTTTTAAATTCTCTTATAATATCTTTATATTAATTCTCCTACTTATGTAATGAAATATTTAAATACGTTTTGTGTTTCAATGGCATTATATGTATTTATTTTGTATTTAATGTTAAATTTTAGTAAAGCTTATTATATAAATAAATATAATATTATTCTAATTTAATTATATAAGAATTAATATTATCTTAGTATGAGTAGAATTAAATTGGATTTAAGAAAGGCTTCCAATCAAGCTTGTGAATGGAAAAATACAATTAAAAAAGATAAATATCCTACTAAAATGTAATAAATTATATTTTTAATAAAAATAATCATTACCAAGAGCTAGTGAATAATTTTTTAAAACTTAAATACCTGTCTGTTATAATAAAGGAGATAGAAACGAGGACCCACTTTTTTAGGGGGAAAAACATGATCAAAGGAAGATGGGGCGTTGATTAGCTAGGGATGTTCCTTCGGATTTGATAATTCGTTTTTACAAAATCTTTGTTGGATTAGATCAGAGATTACCTCAAAAAGAAGATATGGTAGATTTGTCCTACGTACATGGAATCGGGTGCAAGGCGTGCAGGGTTGCAGCACCTAGCTCCACTCTGTCTACCAGACCCTCTCTCTCTCTCTCTACCTGCTGCAAGTTCAGTTACACTTCAATAATCGTGCACTTAAGAATGTTATGTACTGGTGTTCAGATTACGATCTTCTTTTACTTTGATTCAAAAGTACACTTATGTCACTCAACTGAATTTACTAGTATATAATTAGTGCTTTTCCATCTTATCAAGAAATGCTCACACGACTTAATTAATTTCATATGTGAAATAAGCATAGCAGTTTTCAAAATACAATACAATTGGTGGTACCACTGTTCAGAATGGGTTTTGGTGGGGTGCTGATTTGATCGTCCTCAAATTAATAATAGTTAAATAATTTTTTAAGACATGATGCCATTGAATGTTTAGTATTTTTTTTAACTAACATAATTAAGATATTTGATTATTTGGTGTGATCTTATGATATTTCATCAAGTTTCATTTTTGGAGTATAGTAAAAATTTAATGTGTATTATCAATTGAAATATAGTTATTGAGTCATGTTTAGTATATTAAAACATAAACTAAATTAATAAAGTGATTGGACACAAATAGTTAATATGTTGAAATTAAGATTGAATTGTTCAGATAATATTAATTTGATATTTAGTAAAATTTAATTATTGATTAGATTACTTGCCTCGTTAATACAAAAAATATAAGTTAAATTATAATCTTAATCCTCTTATATTAGTATTGATATGACACTTATGTGATAAATGGAAAAATAAAATGAAAAATAAAAAAATATC
>PYAF01000543.1:159422-183760 GCA_007407185.1 Glycine tomentella | reverse complement strand
TTTATTTAATACACAATTCTTTTTTACTTTTATTTTATATCATTTTACATTTTGTATTTTTAATCCTTTATATATTTTTATTTTTATTTTATCAATTTATAATTTAATTTCATAATTTAATATGTAAATTATTTAAATAAATTGTTAATATCAAAGCTAGAATGCACCTTAGGTCCCATATTTAAATGATTTAAACTTAAAGTAAAAAGATTTATACATTAAATAAATTTGTTTTAATCTATAAATTTTTGTAATTGGAAAAAATTAATAACTATGAACGTAATGATAATATAAAATATTATTTTTTAAAATTAAATGAACAAAATAAGAGACATATGATTTATTATTTTGTCATTATTTTGATAATTAACTGAAGGTCAACTAATAAAATGATCAAAAATTCCAATTATGAAAACAAAAGAGAAATTGAATATCCAGATTTAGAAATAAAAAAATTGAAATCATGGATTCAAAATTATAGAGGACCAAAATTAAAATTTAATCTATAATATAAAATATTTATTTAAAATAATAATATAAAATATATATGTTTTTCTTTCTCAATTTTAGCAATTTTTATTTTTAATCTTTAAACAAAATTTTGATTTGTTTTAATTCCTAAAGTTTTTTTTTCTATTAATGATTTAATGTTTTTAGTCCTACCATTAAGTATAATTGTTATAATTGCATAAAACATCTAACTTGTAACATTTCAAGTGACTACCACATCATAATAGAATAGTAATTCACATGACAAGTTATATGATTGTCACGTTATCCTTTAATAAATACGTGATGATAAAGATTCAAAATCATGATGGAAAAAAAAATGAGGAACTAATATTGATAAAAAAAAAATTGTTGAAGAACTAAGACTGATAAATATATTGTTGAGGAACTAAGATCAATAAAAAAAAATTTGTTGAAAGACTATATAACATGAGTGACTAAAAAAAATTTATCTAATAATTTAGACAAGATTAGCACATTATATTAGTAATCCATGTGATAAATCATGTGATTGTCATATCATTACTTAACAATGATATTTAACGACAGAAAAAAAATATTAACAAAGTAAAGAATAAAGATTAAAATTGGTCAAAATTTTGTTTAACTATTAAAAAAGAAAGTAATCAAAATTCGAGGGTTTGCCATATAAAAAATCAACGGTTTGAATTTAGTAGAAATGACTAGTTTACCACAGCACTAGCGTGACGACCCTATTATGCACAAGTTTATTATTGTGTTTTAAAATTTAAGTTGTTATTTCAATTTATGTTATATATATATAATGAATTTATTAATTTTGATTTATATAAACGTGAGCCTCAAATTCATTATAAAGAGTAAAATAAATAACCTTAATAGTTGATCAAGATTACATGTATATCAATAATAATTTATGAAGGTGTTCGAATATTATTAACTATTAATTTTTTCATAAGGTATCAAGATTATTTGATAAGAACCCTTTTCAAGATTTTTTTTTATCGATAATAATGCACCAACTTAAATTTATTATTTATTCATCAAGATGACATTATATGTATAATGGACTTTGGGGAGGAGTCGGGTGTATTATGCTGTAGGGTTCATGATGTCTTTGCGCACTTTGTATTTGTCTTGCTTTTGCACATTTTGTGTTTAAGCTTATTTTTTCTTTTGCTTAATGAAATTATTTATAGAAGAACTAAAATTTATAGTAATTTTATGCTCATATTTGAATTAAAGGCTAAATTAAATCTGAAATAAATTTAGAAATAACATTTTAACAAATCTTTTGAAATCAAATTTAATAAATTATTATTTAATAAATTTTAGATGATATGATCAAATTTAATTAATTTTAAATTAATCTAAACAATCTAATAATATATTATCTAATTAAATTAAACTAATTCTATAGTTCAAATTTAAAATAAAAATATGATTAAACTTGATTCTTATGTAATTCTCTCAATGTTTGAGTCAAGTTGTTCGAATTAGTTCACTAACTGAATATTACTTGAAATAAAAATTTCTGAACTAAAACATATTATACATTCATTTCTATATAGTGATATATGTGTAATATTTTAATGACTCTCCAATACTAATTTTTAGTTAACACGGGTTGAAACTCATAATGATTATTAGAAAAAGTTTTATTAATTAAATTAATTGTTAAAACTACTTATTTTAAACATAATAAAATTTTAATATAAAATACAAAAATATGTGTTATTAATATTTTTTGTTTTTAATTATTTATATATCATTGTTTTTTGCGTCTTATGAGAAGTGGAATAATGGGTACTGTGCTCACTGCTAAATAATATTTTTAATTATATGTAGAGTTTTTTGGGGTTTAATATATAAATTAAAATTAATTTTGATAATTCTCCAATACTGATTTTTAGTTAATACAGGTTAAATTTGTTAAAAATACTGATTTTTTTTAATAAAAAAATAAAAACATGAGTTATTTATAAATTTTAGTTTTTAAATATCTATTTTTCAGTATAGCTCAATCATTGTTTTTGCGTCTCATTATAAATGGAATAGTGGGTACTATGCTCACTGGTAAATTAATTTTTTCTGTAATTTAATTAAATATATTTAAAAGTAAACGCGTTTACTTTTTAAAGATATACACGCATAATTAAACTAGGGAAAATTAAACATTTTATGAGAATCAGTTACAAGTTTAAATAAAATTATTTTAGAAAAAATGAAAATTGGAAATACAAATGTATTTGAATTTTTATAAATACTTTTTTATAAAATTCTTGAAAGAGAATCAGTTAAAAGTTATAATAAACTAATAAATTGAATCACTATAAAGACTTTTATAAATACAAATCACTTTATATCTAATATTTTATAATTTGATATAAAATGCATTTGAATTTTGCTATATCTATAAAAAAAATTCGACGTAAATATAGGAAAATTTTGCTATATCTATAAAAATAAATCGACGTAAATATAGGAAAAATTAAGGCAGTAACTGTGCCAAAATTTTAAAAATAGTGGGTACATAAAGGCAGGCAGGGACGGATCCATGTAGAGAGGTGTGGGACAATTGCCCCCATAAAGTATCTTTTTTTATTATTTTACTTACAGATATTTAATAAAAAGAAAATTGCCCTTATAAAAAAATAGATGTTGATTCCATAAGATAATTTTGTTTGAAACGACAATAAAAAAATAAAAAAATAAATCAATACTAATTTTTATCACTTTATGCTTCTAAATTATCTTTCTCCTCTAAATCATTAAAAATAAAATGCGCAACAATGTAGAATTGTTTGGTTACATTCATATAAATAAAAAAACATTTTTTGTAGTACCAACAATGAAAAGATCATACAACATTTTTTTTCAAAAATATAAAAATACTAGGTAGAAGATAATTGTAATTTGTAAAATCTTAATTTTTTTCTGTCATGAACTTATATATTTTGTAAAAGCTTATAATATTTTTCTTCTATAAAAATATTATCAACTAATTTTTGTCCCACTACCATAAATTTCTGGTTAAAGGCTTGGGCCATATTCCATATTTAACTATTTACAAAATTAAATGGTCATATTAGTTTATTTTTGTACATAATTCTCGATTATTAGTTTTGTGCCTCACTACTTTTTCTTGAGTGTGTCTTTAGTATACTTATCTAAAAGATAACTAAAATCAATTCTTAAATTCTGAATTTTTTTGAAGGCAATTTGCCCTCGGTGTTCGTATCAAAGTGACTGAAATATATGTTCGCCACAAATTTTATAAATCAATCACAAAGGTGGTCATTAATTGTGAAGGATTATATTCTGTGACAAAATTGTCATTATTTTTTATTTTTCTAGTAGTGGAATATGTCAATGACGAATCTAGGATCCTGGATCAGTGAGGGTAATTTATTAAAAAAAAATAATAATTATCATTATCATATAAGATAGTTGGATTTAAATATGAAGATAAAATGTATAAAATATAAAGTTTAAGATAAATATTTGTATTTTATTAAAATAAAAGAGTGCATTTACTTACTCTTACATGTGAACTGGTAAGGAGATTTAAATATATAAAATTATGGGTGTAAAATATAATATTTTGTATTTTATTAAAATAAGATGATATATTTACTTATTCTTACATGTGAATTAGTAAGGAGATTCAAATCTATAAAATTAGAAGGTACAGTATATAAAATTATAGGATATAAAATATAATATTTTATGATAAATACTAATGATTTTATTGAAATAAGAGGATGCATCAATCTCATATAGATCCGCCGGGTGGAATATGTTGTATATATTCTCTTTATTGTCAATGAAAATGAACACAATTGCTTTGTATCTTTACCTTTATAAGCAACGTAAACGAATAAAAAAATCCAACTTATAACAAAAATATGCAACTGAAAAGATCAAGTAGTACACATGACTTGTAGTATTATTATGTATAACCAAAGAATCAACAAGCATGTAGTACACATGACAAGTTATCAAGATACTATACTCCCAAATATCGAAAAATGGAAAACTTTGGTGATGGAAAGAGATCATACAAGTAATCGATCAAAGGTGGTAGGCCAATCCCCATGGGACCTATGGTGGCATGGGGAATAGGTTAGCTCGAGAGAATAAAAGAAATAAATAAACAGTATAAAAATGTAACGACAAGAGTGAGTCCCAAAGCAAGTGGAATAAAGCAAATAGACAGCCCAACATGCGAGTTTGTATTATATAATAATGTCATTTCTCTGCCGTTGAACAGATAATGTGTCCCTTTTGTCTCTTGCCCATCACTCACACACACACACACACACACACACAAACTCTCTTTTAAAACTCCCAAGCCGCATCCACATTGATACCTCTTCTTTTTTCTTGTGTTCCAATATTATCTCTCTCACTATCTTCACCTGCATTCAATTCAATTCAATTCCCTTCTCCTAATCATTACTCTTTGAGACTCTCTTACATACCCCAAATATGGGTTCTAGAGCACGTTGGCGCCAGAGTTGGGCTCCACAGCCTTTGACACCCTTAATGGAAGGCCCTGGCCCTGAAATGCAAGAGGAAGGAACCAAGAAAGAGAGCTCTTGGGAAGTCATAAGGGAATGGTTCAGGACTCAGAAGATCTCCCCAGGTGGAAGCCTTTCACAATCATCATCATTCTATGGAACCATTCATGCCAAAACACAAGATTTGAGGCTGTTGCTTGGTGTCTTGGGTTGCCCCTTGGCTCCTATTCCCTCAGCACATGATCCCACTCTTAGTATTCACATCAAAGACACCCCATTTGTAAGCTGTCTCTAGCTACACTTCAAAATGTTGCTTTTAGACCAAACTTAAATTTAGTTTCTTCAATGTTATTAGTTTTGTTCTACAATCATAATTGGAATTTGGTATCAGTAACTTATGTTAATCCTTACCCAGTTGAAACTCTAATTCTGATCGAAAAACAACACCAAAAATATCTAAGTAACTGTATCTAAGTTTTGTCTTTTTTATTTTACTTTTTTTTTTGGTATATCACTTAAGGTTTTAAAAATTAAAGTTTTAATTTAAATGTCTTGGCAACCCCATTGTGACTATTAATTACATTTCAGTGTATGGTATGGTTAGGTGACACATTTTCCATTAATGTGACTTCAAACAGGAAACTTCAACTGCCAAATACATTATCCAGCAGTATTTGGCAGCCACAGGGTGCCTAAAACAGCAAAAGGACACAAAGAACATGTATGCCACCGGGATGGTGAAGATGATTTGCTGTGAGACAGAGATTTCATCTGGGAAAAATGTCAAGTGTTTGGGGACAAGAAGCAGTGAAAATGGTTGCTTTGTGCTTTGGCAGATGCTACCTGGTATGTGGTCTCTTGAGTTGGTGGTTGGTGACCACAAGGTGGTTGCAGGCAGCAATGGCAAGACCGTGTGGCGGCACACACCATGGCTAGGCACACATGCAGCCAAAGGCCCCCAGAGACCCCTTCGTCGCATTATTCAGGTATAATAAGTTAAAATTGTTAACTATATATATAACATACTAATTACTGGCATTTATTTATAATAAAAAAAATTGTACCTAAAATTAGATTTCATTAACTAGCTCCTAATTAAATTTCCTATGGAAATGAATTATTGGGTTTGATTTGTTTGAGAGAACGTTGAGAATGACAATTGTTTTCTATATATGTTCAAACTTGTCCTAGTACAAAGAGAGAAAAATTTAAAATAAAAAGTGTTTTTGTTCACTGTTTTCTTTCATACACCAAACAAAATTTGAACAATTGTGCATCGATTCCATTGGTCTTTTGTTTGGTGGGTAGACTTTATTTGCTTGGGGGCACATGGATTCCAATTGTGCATCGATTCCAAGCATGTTGTACCAAACAAATATAAAGATTGAAAAAACAACAAATTGTAATCCCAAAGGAATGAAGGGTATTTATCGAGCTGACAATGATGGAGAAACTGTCCCTTGCTTTACCCTACAATGTGGACTTGTTTTCTTTAAGAATTAGTATACTTACAAGCCACGTGACTGTCAATCTGACGTCATCTATGATTATTTGTATAGCTCATGAGTCATGATCTTGGGATTGCCACTTATTGCAGGTGGCTGAGGGTACCTTGAATTATCCTTTTGCTTTTGCTTTTCCTTTTTTATTTTGGACTTTAATGAACAGTCCGTCCCCCCTCCCACTGCATTATTGCCCCTGCTTTCATGCCTAAATATTCCCTTTTTCGTTTGTACTTGTTTCACTCTTCAGCAATGTTTGGCATAGGATAACGTATCATTCCTCCCTGCTCGTTTATGAACACCCAGTTTTCCTTTTCTTTCTTAAAAAAAGTGTATAAACAAACCATAAAATGACCAAATAAATTCAATTTTATCATTTAAGGGACTGTTATAGACGTTATGTTGTAGTATTCTTAAAGAAAAAGGCAAACAATTTATTCTGATCAAGGCAAACAATTAATATGGATAACTTACACAAACATCATAATTAATTATTTGGCATCCCAAGGGCATCGAGTCTATAAAAATAGTAGAAATTATTGTAAAATCCAAGATTTTTACATTATGGTCTTGACCAATATACATTTTATTACGAGAAAGAGTCCGTAATACTTTAGTGAATGTCACATGAAATTGGGTGAAACGATGGATACTTGGTGTCTAACTTTTGAAAACACTAAATCTAATCATTCTTTACATTTAAATTTAATATTTAATAACAATTTTTTAACAACACAAATTTAAAGAAAGATTAAATTCATATATTTTAAAAACTTAATTCATCAATTTAAAAATATAAGTATCAAAACCAAGTTTATTAATCGAAAGTATGACCACAAAAACAATTTTTTTTCCTTTATTTCCATTTCTTCTATCTTCAAAGTGTTTTGTTGCTGTTCAAAACAGGGCTTGGATCCAAAGACCACAGCGAGTTTATTCACCAATGCGCAATGCTTGGGCGAGAATCGAATCGGGACCGTCAATTGCTTCGTGCTAAAGGTCTCCGCCGATCGTGCGGCGGTGGTTGAAAGGAGTGAGGGCCCAGCAGAAGTGATAAGGCACATACTCTACGGCTACTTTTGCCAAAAGAGTGGACTCCTCATATACCTAGAAGACTCCCACCTCACAAGGGTCCCTACGCAGGACAATGATACGGTGTATTGGGAGACCACCATAGGCAGCAGCATCGGCGACTACAGGGACGTTGATGGCGTCCTCATCGCGCATCAAGGGCGATCCATCGCGACGGTGTTCCGGTTCGGGGAGCTCTCCATGCAGCATAGCCGGACCCGGATGGAGGAGATTTGGACCATTGATGATGTTATGTTTAATGTACCTGGACTCTCCATGGACCATTTCATTCCTCCAGCTGATATCTTTGCCAATATAAATTCTCCATGATGATGATAATAACCTAACTTTTTATTAGGAGGGTTTTTTTTTTTGGGTTTTTTGGGTTTTTTTTTTTAATCTTTCCTTGTCAATGTGAATTGTAATATTACTTAATTTGGGGGGTGGTATAATTAATCAAAGAATTGGTGGGAGAAGGTGTAACTTTACTTGTTTGTTAATGTAAGGTTTTAGAGACCAGTAAGTAGTTAGTTTGTGTTTCATGTCATTAAGCTCAAATGACAAATTCTAGAGGGGGATGGAATAATTGTTACGTACGTAGTCAACTGGTATAAGATAATGATGGCACATAATTATGTACTTCATTTGGATAAATTGTGGGATATTGATCATTGATGCCATTTTAATAACTTTTTGCTTTACATTTTCCCTAATATTTCTTACCAGAAAATGTTAATTGCATTTTCTAATATTTGTACGTATCTGGAAATGAATTGCTAAAGCCTGGAATCGGGTGGCTTACCTTATTTGTGCTTTTCTAATGCCGCAACTTTCATTTCTGAGCCTTCTTACCACTGCTTCCAAGTTCCAACCACACTTTTCCATTATTTGTATCCTTCAATTTTATTTTTATTAAAATAAATCAGGTCTTATTTCATCTGATATTTTTAAGCGTTATTTAAGGGTAAAATAAGCGCAAACATAAGATGTTTTTACCTATGGCATGTTTGGATACACGTTTAAAATTAATTGATCCACGTTTTCTCAAAGCTATATGTAGCTTCTACGTTCTTTTGTACATTTGACACAGAACTTATCATATATGTGAATTTCAAAGCATATGCAAACTCACTATTAGTATGTATAAAAAGAACACTATTAATAGTGAGAGAATTAATTGATGTGACAAACAAGTCAAATTATTGTTCACAGTGTTTGTAGAAAAATTATTGTTTTTATAACAATAACCAACAACAAAAGATATGTTTTGACAAGTGAAATTAAAATACCCACATACAAAAAAAATGAAATTACAATAGAATGACTTGATTGTAAATGAATGAAAATTTGAAAGATCCAATTAACACAGCAGAACATGAAATATCAAAATTACACAATTACTTGAAAAGTAAAAATTTAATTGTTTCAAATAAATTGCACAAGATACACTTCATGTACTGATATATTTTAAAAAACCCACTTTGTATTGATGTATTTTAAGTCGGTTTCTTTAAAAAACTGACTTTGTTTATGCATTTTCTAAGTCGATTTTTTCAACAAAACCGACTTAGTTTCTACTTTTCTAAGTCTGTTTTTTTAAAAAACCCACTTTGTATCAGCATATTCTAAGTCGGTTTTTTAAACAACCGACTTTGTAGGTACGTTTTTTAAGTCGGTTATCTTAAATAACTGCCTTTGTTGCTTCGATTTAAAAAAAAAAGTCGGTCCGCATAAAAATCGACGTAGTTAGCTTCCGTTTTTGACGATGTCAATGTACAAGATCGGTTACGTAACCGACTTAGTATGTGAAAAATAACCGACTTTAAATGGCGTATTTGTAGTAGTGTGTCTAGCCATTCAAATCATTATAAAGTTTTGTTTTAAAATTGTCAATGTTTTCTTAAAAAATAACCAAAAGGACCTTGGGTCATTATTACTTTTTTAAAGAAAAATACTTATCATATTGTTATCTCTTTGAGAAAATTTTTAGTTACAAGAAATTGAGTTCGTTTTCCATGAGGACATTTCGATGAGGAAATGTGCATATGGAGAAAACCATTTCAATGAAATTAGTTTTGATGTTGTCTTACATAGTTGAAAGTTATTATTATTTTGATGAAGACATTTTGATTAAAGTACTACACACATGGAAGAATGGGACGCTCAAATAAGAAGTTTGAATTCAAATTCATGACAGAAGTTGCAGCGGTTGGCAATAAAGGATTACTCAAAGATATTAGATGCCGTTAGATCTAAGTAGTTAGAAATATATTTGTATAGATGTCGAAACCATATAATTTAATCATTATTATTAGAAGTTTATAAATAAGGTATCTGATAATCATTTTTTGTTGGATTGAATTACTACCAATCAAATCCTCATACACTACTTCGTCGCTCACACGAAAATGGCTCTCGGTTCGAGTTCAAATCTCATTCGTTTGATGATAATTCATTAGTAGTTCTCAACATAGGATTCAGAATCAAAGTCAAATGATTGGTTATAGTATTGACCATCTCATTATTAGTATGATCAATTTGTTGTCTAAATATTGCCAAAGTTTCATTAGATACTCCAGTCAAAACATGTTACTTTCTCCTTACATCCTATTTTCAATAGGTACTCAAATATTTCTTAATTGTGTAGCACTATAACCATGCTACTGCCCCCGAGTTCTAAAAGTTTATTTGTTCTCCTATTAACTATATTATAATACTATAAAATATGCAATCAACATCGGCAATTTAACATATGTTACAAGAAAAACCAATGTTAAATTATTCATGATGGCATTTTCGTAAATATATGGAACTTCTTAACATGGATTTTCAAAAACTCGATGTTACTAGCATATATTTAACATTGGTTTTTTGAAAATCGATGTTGCTAGTACAATGTTAACATTGATTTTCAAAAACCTGATGTTGTTAGTAATTTGTTAACATTAGTTTTTGAAATCAATGTTGTCAAATGCATAGATAACATCGGTTTTTAAATAAAATCGATGTCATATCTTTTTTAATATTTCTAAACCATCCCTTCTCTAGCATGCTGCTACTCTCTTTGAAACCATTATTCTTTCAAACCTTCATTTTGTTTTTGTTACTCTCTCGTTGGTCACCGACACTACGTCATTGCCATGTGTGTGACCCTAAAATAGGGGTGTTCGCGGTCTGGATTGGATCGGTTTTGAAGTAAAAAATCATCTGATCCAATTCTTTCGATTTGGTCATTTGATCATCCATTCGGTTTGAAATTTTTTTCAAATCCGATCCAATCCAATCCAATTTTTTTCGGTTTGTATTGGATCGGTTTTCGATTTTTTTAAAAGTATAAAAATAAAACTTATGAGACTTATTTTTATCAAAATAAGGAGTATCTAACATAAACAAACACATTCATTGGACAAAAATAAACATTATTTTCTAATTTTCATTAGACAAACACGTTCATTGGACAAAATAAGGAGCAATGTATTGGATTTTTGGTTTTTGGGCTATGATAGGGAATAGACCCAAGTAGATAAAGGGTAAGGTATAATTTACAATTGGATCGGTTTGGATTGGATCGGTTTTCACCGGCCAATCCGAAAACCGATCCAATCCGATGAAAATTTTCGGTATTTTTTCGGTTTTCAGTTTTTCGGTTTTCGATTTTTCAGTTCGGTCACCGCGGTTTGCATCGGTTTGGATCGGTTGATGAACGCCCCTACCCTGAAACATGAGGAAGGACAAAAGGCATGAGCAATACGTAACAAAGACACTAAAACGAAGAAGAATAGAACCAACAAAACAAAACCACTCTCACGGGAAATGTTTCTTCTTTCCTCATTAATGACCTTCAATTTCGTTATTGTAAGTCCCCACTTTTCTTCTTCACTTCAAAACAAAACAAAACAAAATGAAAATGGTGTTATTTTTCACAGCTAAGCTCGTTGAGCCATAATCGCTGAAGAAGCTAAGCTTCAAGTCTCTGAAGCACATTCTCAATCTCTTCTCTCCTATCCACAAACACCTTGCTATCTCGATATCGAAATGTTTCGCTTCTTTTTCCCTTTTCCTGACTCTCTCAGTTATACGTTGACTGGTGATTTTGATTTTATTTTTCCCATGCAGCAAGAAAATTCGCCCTAGCCACAAGGTTAGTTAGTGAATCTCAAATTCCTAATCTTTATAATGCTTGCGAGTTTTGTTTAGTTTTGAATTAGTAGTACTCTTGTTGCCCCGTTGGATTTTTCTCCTAAAACGCTAAATGACAAGATTGAATGGACATTGGATTGTTGTGAGTATTTTCAAGGTTTTTGGATATTGGATTGTGAATTGAGGTAGTTGTGTTGTGTGGTTTTTGGAGTGGAAATTAGGTGACTGTGGAATATGGTGGAATCAAAAGCACTGCTAATTAACCTCCTCCTCGTCAAGTTAGTTCTACCACCCAAGATCCAGGTCCCTTTAACAATGTGAGTGTGTATAAATTTCCAACAATTAAGAAAAATGGAAAAATGTGAGTGTGTATAAATTTTAGAGATTTAAATTCAGCAACTCCAAAGATGAATATTCTATGTCAATTACTGATATGTTAGTAGATTCAGCAACAAGAAACAAAATTTTGAGTTTATTAGATAGGTATTCAAGATACAACCAAATATATATTGTTGAACAAGATATGTCAAAAGCTTCTTTTCGATGTCCAAGGGCATTAGGGACCTATGAATTGGCAGTTATGCCATTTGGTTTGAAAAATGTTGGTGCTACTTATCAAAGGGCTATGAATTTTATTTTTTGTGATTGGAAAATTTATATTGAAGATGTAGTTGTAAAATCTAAATCAAAAAACAATCACCTTGAGCACTTTAGCTTGTCTTTCAAAAGAATGAGAGAACATAGACTAAAAAGGAATCCTATGAAATGTGCTTTTGGTGTGTCTACAGGTGAATTCTTGGATTTTGTGATCCATCAAAAGGAATAGAAATAGATAAAAATAAGGCAAAAGCCATTTTGGAGACATCCCCTCCAAATAATAAAAAGTAGTTTTAACTTTACTGAGTAAGGTGAATTTTCATAGAAGATTCATTTCTAATTTATTAGGAAAATTAAGGTGTTTTCTCCATTACTCAAATTAGAGGTTGATTTTCAATGGGAACAAGCAACCAAGATGTTTTCGATGACATCAAGAAATATCTTGCAAATCCACCAATTTCTAGTGCCTTCTGTGGATGGAAAATATCTTAAATTGTACATTTTAGCATCTGATTCGACCATTGCCAGCATCCTGGTGCAATAGGATGAGAATGACATAGAATGTTCAATTTATTATTTTAGACAAATTCTAAATGATACTGAAATTAGATATAGCTTTATTAAAAATTTATGTTTATTACCTCTCTTGTACTAAGCTTAAGTATTACATAAGACCTTTCAATGTTCAAGTTTTATATCATGATAATGTTATAAATTCAAGTTATCTAAATCTATATTGCATAATAGTATAGGTGAATGAGCTCTTGCTTTAACAAAATTTTCTCTAAGTTTTGTACCATTAAAAACTATTAAGGGTCAAATTGTAGCAGATATTTTAGCTAATCATACTCATGTTGAAATTTTAGAATGTTATGTAGGGATAAAACCTTGGGTGTTATATTTTGATGGATTAAAACATATAGATAGTTTAAGAATAGGTATAGTTATAATATTTCAAAGTGATATACCTTTGAAGATTTTATTCAAAATTAGACCTTCATGTTCAAATAATGAAGCATCCTATGAAGTGTTAATAGCTAGATTAGAAACTCTAATCAATTTAGGTGCAAAACATGTCTTGATAAGAGGAGATTTAGAGTTAGTGACTAATCAATTAACTCAAAAATATAAATGTGTTAAAAGTAATTTGCTAAGGTATTTTTCTCAAGCAATTTAATTGTTAAATAAATTCGATAATGTAGAATTGGAAAATATATATCAAGAAGATAACAAAGAGGCAAATGACTTGGCACAATTTGTTTCTGGTTACAAATTAAGTGATAGGAATTTCGAGTCTTTGATGATTTGAATTCATCAAATGAAGAAAGATTGATTGCTTTGGAAAATATTATTCCCCAAAAAGAGAAAATGGCTAAGCATTATAATAAAAAGGTGAAGAGAAATTTTTTTCAGGTTGGTGATTTGGTTTACAAAATGATATTACCCATGGATTAAAGGTATAAGATTTATGGTAAATGGTCACCAAATTGGGATAGACCGTATTTTATCGAAAAGGTTTTTTCGGGTAATACTTATGTTATCTCTGCGAAGTGAATACTAACAATTATATTGGGTAGATAAACAGAAAATATCTAAAAAATTATAAACCAGTAAGTATGCATCTAAAGAAAATCGTTTTTATGAAATCAGTTTTGACGTTGTGTTACACAGTTGAAAGTTGTTATTTCAATGAAGACATTATGATAAAAGTACTATGCACATGGAAGAATGGAAAACTCAGACAAGAAGTTTGAATTCAAATTCAAGACAAAAGTTAGAGCGATTGGCGACAAAAGAATTACTCAGAGACATCAGACACTCTTAGATCGAATTAGTTATAAATATATTTGTACACATGTCGAAATCATATAATTTGACTGTTATTATCAAAAGTCTATAAATAAGACCTCTCACAATCATTTTTCGTTTGATTGAATTACTACCACTGAAATCCTTATCACCACTTATGCCGCTCACTCGAAAATGTCTCTCGGCTTGAAGGTCGCAATGTATGTATTCATCCCACTTTTACTAAAATTTGTTTTCGTTTACTTTTTTGCATTTCTCTAAACCCAAAACCTTATTTTTGTCAATTTCCATTTCTCCTCTGAATTGTGTTTTATCCCATCTTCATTGCTTATTATTATTAAAATTATTATTAGAATCGTTATAACATTTTTGACTAAATTTATCATTAATATTATTATTATCGAAAAAACCTTTATATCAAAACTATTATAATCTAAATTACTATTGAAATTACTTCTATAAAAATTGTCACAATATAATGGACGTTACTATAAAAATTATTATCACTATTTTTATCAATACTTAGACAACTCTCTTAAGTTAAAAATTATAATTACTTGTTTGACTAAAAAGAACTTACAATCAAAAATAGATTTTATGTTTCATGCTTAAACATTTGCTTAAACATTTATTTGTTAATAAAATCACTAATAAAAATTAATATCTTAGAAATATAAAATATTTTTAAAAATCTATTTATGATTTTTATGGTTAACACATGTAGTTTCACTTTTTTCTTCTATCTTACTTCCAATATTCTCTTTTTTTCTTTCTTTTCTCTCTCTTTATTATTCGACAATAACTAATTACATCTATCTCTTTCTTTCTTTTCATATTTTTAATTTCAATTTGTTTCATCTTTCCTCCCGGATCTATCATTGTTCTTTTTCCCAACTGTAAGATGATCATGATCCTCCAGTACTACACATAGCTTGTATCGAGGAGAGAAGGGTACGAAAATTGATGGGGTGCAAATGAAAATTAGGGTTATATGTCATATCATTCTTTTCCTATAGCTGGTGTACAAAAGTCATATGGTTATTTTAAAGATTAAATAATATTGATAAAAATGGAAAACAACAAAAGTTTGGGTAGGTGGGATCGTGAATCATAAGGTTTTTTTTTTTTTTTTCACAGAAGGTGAATCCTAAGTTAAAGTAATTTAAATCCCATATATTGGACAATAAGACAAACATTATTATGATCAAATTTAATCTCTGCGTTCCCGCCACCTCCCCTCCAAAAAACCCCAAATATTTATCTAAGTTAAAAAAATCTATCACAAAAAGTTATTACATGAAATTGATGGAATAACATGTTTTTTGTGCATATTGATTAAAGGTTTATTTTTTATGACACAAACATATGAATAAGAAGTCACCCCATTTTTTTAATGAATATACTTCATTACCAATTAAAAAGGTATTTTCTCGTGATCTGCTCTCTATAACGTTCATAAAAGTTTCCAGATCAAAAACAAAATTGAAAAAGTATCATTCGATCAATGAGAAGTGATTCACTCACTTTGATAAAGTATTTCTTTATTATGATTTCTCACGAAAAGTCACTCACTTAATTGCATAGCATCCCAAATCTACATTGAGAAAAAGTATTGTTTCTTACACATTTTTTCTTCAATTATTTTCTCATTCTGTACTTAAAACAAACACTTCCTAAGAAAACTTGTTACACGAGTTAATAATATAGTAAAATCAGCTTCGTTTATTAGGCATAGCAATTTTGATAATTAGAATGTCTTCCCTTGCAGTTGATTCATGTTTTCCGAATCTACCCTACGGTCTACGGATATGGAATGTAACTTTATCGTTACAATTGAATCAATCTTTTTTTAATTTGGTATAGTAGATAATATCTTTAAAAAAGTTAAAGTCAAGAATGCAAATAAAGGTGTTGAAATGAGGGAAAGTTCTGCAGACACAGCTTGGAATACATAGGGTTAAACCTAACTTATGTGTTAGATCGAAATCCTGTTCAAAAGCTTAGACACATACGTATTTTATAAAGTATTTGATTAAATCTTTTCAGATTGTAACTTTTGCTTTTCGGCAAATACATGCATGATGCATAGTTAGATATTTTCAAAAGACGAAGACCCGAAATTTTAGGTAAATAAGGGATCAATTTGGAAGGAAATGACTCAAAGTTGGTGTCCTTTGACGGCCCAATGTTGAGTATCAACAAGGAACAGGTAACACTAAATGGGCCTATATGATAATGGAAATGGCCCAACATTCATTCTTTTATTGGGCTGGCGTGTTTTCAATTCATGAGCCAACGTCACAGATTATTAATAGCAAAATACTTGTCTTAAACTTACCTCAATCTATGTTTTTTTCACTATCATATTAGTTTGAAGTATCTAGTCGGCTTGTCATATTTAATAGGATATTCCCTCTCAACTACATTTGTTTCATCATACAACTCATAATCAATATCTTGTTTCAATAAATTTAAGTCTAATTTTACTTGAACCATGTAATATAAATTAAAACAATTATTTTTTTAAACTGGACAACAATGGTTCCTTTCCTCCTATGTATCTCCAAGAATAATGAGAAATCAAAGTTATATAATATTTAGAAAACTTTTGTAGGTTAACTAATTATAATTAAAATTTCACTTTTATGAAAATACAAAAAGTCATTGAGTTTAATTTTATGATGTAGAGATTACCGAATCATCACGAGAATGTAATAAGTTCTTAAAATATAAGGTTTTTACAGTAATAATATTCTTAAATAACTGAGTAATAGTGCCTTGATTATTTTTAATTAATTAAAAATAAATAATAATTAAAAGTATAATATTCAAAAATGTAATTGTATATTTTATATAACAAATTTTAATTTAAAAATTAAACGTATAGTTGCTAAGAATATTTATTAGTATTTCTTATTCTCAAATTTAATTATTTCTCATGTCTAAAAAAAATATACAAAAAATCATGTATTGAGTGAAGTAAGGGTATGTGCTGTAGTCTTTTAATATTATTAGACCTTTCTTCTCAACTTAAAAAAAAAATAGTTTCCATTTCTTCTGATGGAAATAATTTTTCAAAAAATGAAAAAAGGTTGAAAGCATTCCTAGGAAATAATATTTCTTATTAATGTTTTCCTAGAGTGACATTCTTAGAGAGACAAATATAGTTAATTAATCATAAAGGTATTAAGTTTATAAAAATTACTTATCCAAGTGACAATATAAAACAAACTATTATGTATCATAAGTTTTTTGTCTTTTATAATAATGATCTTAAAAATCATATTATAGAAAAGTGATTTCTTATTATTGACAGTGTAAGAGTTTATCTTTATATTATATTATTCATTGAAATAAATTTATTTGAAAAAAATATCGATCAGAAAAATTAAAACACATTCTCTAATCTAAAAATTGGGCAAAATTATGTTAGAGACGAGAATAAGACGTGTTTTCCTAACTTTTAGTAAAGGTAGAGTTGGATACTTATTTTTCCTTCTTAACAGGATGGTGGCGAATCTGAAAAGGGAGAGCAAAATTTGCTTATTGTCACGTCTATTCATAAGTAATGACATTTTTTATATATATAAAAAGAGGTTAAAAGATAATTAATTGAAGTTATGGAAAACGAATCGATTTTAGATGATTTGTCAAACTTTGATTTCCATATTATATTTGTGAATCATTTTAGTGGCCTTAGTATATTAATTGTTTTATATGGTATAAACTAGCTAGATTTTGAAGTGTTAACTCGTTTTCACTAGACATATTGATGACTACAGAATCACTTAGCGAGCCACATGATCATTTTTGGTATCGCATGCACAACTCTATGCATCTTACTGTTAACCCCACCACGTGGTTCTGTCTTACTTGGGATACCATCCACCATCCAATCCAAGTTCATTTGACTACTTTTTAGGTTTAAAAGCCCTGATTATGACAATTAATGTAATGTCACTTTTTTCCCCTCCTCTTTCCCACTTTTCTATTGGAGGCTTGATAATATTTTTTTTTAATGAGAGCATCTTTAGTGGTAGATCTTAAATTGGGATCTTAGACCATTTTTTGATGGATCTCGTATCGCCATGTAGGATTGAAAATCTTTTAAGATTTGTAACATTTTTCCTTTATTGGTAGATCCCAAATTGAGATCTTAGATAATTTTAATAGGTCCCACATGGACTCCACTTTTAAATATTTAAAATTTAATTAAATTAATTAAGTAATTAATTTTAATTAATAAAACACAAAAAAATATATGAATATTAATAAAGTATATAATTAATTTTAAGTAATTAATTTTAACTTTTAATTTCATTTTATTTTATTTTTTTTTCATTTTTTTTCGTCCTGTCACATAAAAAATTATTTTTTTTTGAATTTCGTGCAGATCTTAAGGGTTCTTGTGGAAGATCTGGATCTCCACGTGGAGATCTGCTTTTACTCTTTAGTGGTGGATCTTGGAAAAGAAAGATCTTCAGCTTAAGATCCCTCCCTAAGATCCCCCACTAAAGTTGCTCTGAATCGGAGGCTCGATAACATAAACAATGCATTAATCCCATATTTATTTCTTTTTCATCATTTATTAATCATAACCTCGAAGGAAGGCATGTATATGTAGATTTGATTCTTTTATGGTGAAAAGATGTTCTAAAGAATAAATTATACTCATAATTATTCATTAGAAAACTATAATAAGAATTATATATATTAATTTTAAAATTAATTATAATATTATTTGTTGATTTTTAATTAATGATTATTATTATATTTTATCTTCTAAAATGTACTTCCCAGTATTCATTAGGGGTCAAATTTTATACTATACCCTTTCCAGTTTATGTGTGGTGTGTATGTATTCCACACATCCTTACTTTTTGCTACATACGCTCTTGTAATTTTACCAAACATCCCTTGTGTATTTTTTTTTTTTTGTAGGCTCCTTGTATATACACAATATATTTAACCACATATAGATAGTAAATACCACCAAACTTGAGAAATTAATTGGTACGAGATTGCATTGCTATGTTACCAATCTAACCTCTTATGTGGAGTTTCTCGACCAGTTTTCAAATTTTGATGAACTTTTTTATTAATGAATTAAATTCTCCCATGATCATACATCACGGGCTAATGATAAAAGCTATTTATATTGTGATTGGAAGATACAGACTTCGTCAGTTTCATGCAAAAAAGTTGACAGTATACAAGAATTTTTAATTCTTGCTTTATATGTTCTCAAATATTTAACTGGATTGAATTATGCAGTTGATCTAATTAATATTTATATTTCCTTTTTAAAACATATCTTTAGCTCCATAAATATTAGTTAAATTTAGGTTTAGTCTTCTAAACTTTTATTATTAGTTTTAGTTCTCATTTTTTTTTTCAAAATAAAGCCCCATTACTTATTATTGATGACCTGATATATATTTAAATATTCTCTGTCACATTCACCTCAGAATGACGATTACCATAATATGTTTAAATACATATTACATTAAGTTGAGATAGATCATTTTAAAACTTTTTAAAATTTATGAGGATTAGATCTACCAAAAATTAAAGTTTTTGGAAGATTAAAATTAAATTTAGTTATATTCTTGTCAAAATATTTATATTATTTTGTTTTAAGGTTTTGTAATTAAAGAAACTGTATATGGAAAAATTTAACCTACTCGTGTATCCTTTGATAAGACAGACATTTTAAATGAATCAAAACTTGAGTGACATGTAATTTGATGATACAAACGTTTTGAATGAACCAAAACATTAAATTCAGAGAGGGATATGATAAAAATAAAATTAAAAGGGATGTAATTAATAGGAGGGTTTTCCCGACATAATTCATTTCATGGTTCTCACGATAGACACATCAACGAGTACGGGATGTGAGAGATTGGTGAAGAGGTGATAGGGAACTTTGTAAAAAGTATTGGAATTTCACATAAAGATGGACCCCATAACTTCACCTTAGCAAGGGAATATATTCATATGGGGAATATATTCATTTGTAGCCCATAAGGATGCTTGAAACTCAAGCAAACAGCGCCTTAGAACACTAAACTCCAACCCACTTTTCCCACCGAGTTTTCTACCTTTTTAAACACAACCAAGCGAAAAGTGTTCATGGCCCCTTGCTTTGCTTGGTTAAATCACAAAAGCATATGTAACGACTATGATATTAGTATTCAATTATAGTCCACTTAAAACAGATGATTTAATTATATGCGTTCACTACAAGTAGAGTTGGATTGGCTTTGAAATAAATAGGCATTATATCTTTCAAAAATAAAAAGAACAAAAGGTTGGCCGAGTTTGTTATTCGAGTTGAGACAGTTAAAAAAACCACATCTTTGAATTTTATGTATTTTCAAATCTAACCCAACTCATATAACCAAAGGCTGTCCATTATTCGAGTCTTAATAATTGGTTGGTATATATTCACCATAACATCCTTAGTTAGTAGATAATGTATAGTAGCTAAGTTTCTTTAATATATATATATATATGTGTGTGTGTGTGTGTGTGATATTGGATAGATATAAAATTAATCTCTATGATATATGGTCAGTGACTAAAATGGAGAACTCTTTCAGCTTATATAAATTTTGCATCAAATATAATTCTACACTATTTTCACTTAGACAGACACATATTGGTTGTTTTAACAATTACATAAGTTGTCCTAAAAAAATTAATTACACAAGTTAATGATACAACTTCTTTCTTAAGCATACTAAGTACAAATTAAGATTTAATTTTGATGGTACATATATGATAAGTTGAAAAATAAAAAAAAATCACATTAAATAATTTCCAAATTTGAAAGGGATTAATATAATTGTCAACTAGTAATATCCTTCATGTAAATCAAAAGAGATACATGTATTTACCTATTTTACTAAGAATTATGTAATTGGATATTAAAATTAAATTTAAATAGAGTCTAATTAATAGTTTTTTTTATATAATCTAATAACTTCGCAATTGGGCATAAACCTGTCTTCTTATTCCTTTTAACTTTTCAATTATTTAAGATGTTGCTTTTACTTCCAATAATAACGCCCATAATACAAATGGTGTTAGGTACAAATTAGATTTATTTAAACAATGACGAAGCGAGTAGAAATAATTATGAGTAGATGATTCTTAAGTTTCCTTCTATTTTACAGTTCTTACATAAAAAATCCTTTATATTTGTTTTCTTGACAGAAAATTTTTATATTTGTAAAACCTAAACAAAGCCCTTTAATTTTATAAATATAACACAGTTAAACTAAAAATACTAATCTAATTAAATTTGTAAAAAAAAAATCATTTTCACATATTTTAATTAATTACGTAAAATCAATTTTAGTTTATAAACATTATTCATACTAGAGGAAGAGTGCCTCTCTACACTTCATAAAAAAAAATTAAAATGACAGAGGAAGATAGAGTAGAGATTAAATAGAAAAAGCGAAGGAGTGTAAAAAAATAATGGATAGTTTTGAGAATGGTTGAAGAGTAAAATAGTCTTCACTAAATGTGGAGATCAAAGAAAGATGTGTGCTTTATATATAGATTCCCTTTTATTTTATATAAATTACAATTAAATACCTATATAATAGTAAAAATTTGAAGTATAATATTTAAATGATTTTTAAGATAATATTAAAATAATACAAGAAAATAAATAAATAGATTGTTGATAACAAAATTATCAATAATAAAGAATGTTTCAAAATTATAATAATAAAAATCAATTAAAACGTTATCATGTGAATTATAAAAAAAATCAATAAATTATTATATTGTTTTTAACATTAAATTCTAGAAATTTTGATTTTAAAAAATTTATTTTATTCAATCTTATTAATAATCCATCTGACTGAATCTTTATTAGATTTTTTTATTACACAATTTAAAATAATTATTTTAATATGAAATGATAATTTGTTTTATTATTCATTATTTGATGTTGTTTTAATGTTATTCTAAAGCATGTCATGTACGAATTTAATAGTGTAAAATTTTTACTGTGATAGAAGAATTTGAGTTGTTTGAATAGTTTTCACAAGGTTCTAGATTCTAACTTTAATTGTTGTCTTTGTAAAAAAATGAGAAGAATTTAATTGTAATTTATTCATAAAGTAAATGGATTTGGCCGGTGTAATGACATATTGATAAATAGGTGGATTTTTTTATTATAAATAATGGGAAAAAAATTTATAATTAATAGGAATATTTTTATCAATTTTATGAAAAGTAAATATTTTGGATTAATTAAATTATATTTATAAAATAAGGAGGGCCATTCAAATTTTACGCCGGGTAAAATGTAGTATATTTATAAACTAAGAAATTTTGTGTAAGTTACAAAAATAGAGGGAATTCTGTGTAAAATGTAAAATAGAATAGAGGTTGAAGTATTACCTTAATAACTATTGTGTTCATGAAATAATTTATAAATAATTGTTGCGTTATGAAGACTATTATTATTATTATAAGGGGAAGAGAGGCACTTTGTGTCTCTCTAAATTTTTTAAATAATAAAAAAGATAGAAATAAAATACAGTTAATAAAAAATGAGAGAATAAAAGAAATTAATAATATAAAAGTAATGAAAAATTAATGGATGTTAAAAGAAAATTTTAAAATTTAAGAAATAATTTTTAAATGTAAAATCGTCTATTGAAAGTTGAGAGTGGTTAGTGGGTGATTATCTAATTTTGGTTAATGAATCAGTTTTAATATGCATAATTAAAAAATTAATTATTATTTTAATATTATTAAGAATAAGAATAAAATGGTCTAAAAAATATGGAGACAAAAGACAGTTACATAAAATTGTATTTCCTTTATATATTAGTATAAATATTATTAAGAATAAGGATTAAATCGTCTAAAAATATGAAGACCAAAAATAGTTACACAAAAGTATATTCTCTTTATATATTGATACAGATTTATTATTATTATTATTATTTAGCTAGGTTTAGAATAACCTTATATGATAGAAGATGTCTATATTGAGTTGTAGTAGGTGGAAGATGTGGTATTTCAGAAATTCAAATCCGCACCTTAATACGGCTAAGTAAATTGTCACGTCTAAGTACATTTATAGTAGTATACAGATGAATGGATTGTTACCAAATTACAGATGAATTAGCTTTCGAATAATATAAAGTAAGAGGGAGAGGAATATAAGGCATTAGAGAGTCTTAAATCATCTAGATTTCCCTTGTCTCATATCAGATTTACTATCCACTTGGGAATCATGGGTTGGGTTGAATGGCATGTTAAGTGAGGGCTGGTCAAAGTTTACTAATGGTGGGACAGACTATGCAAATTAAAATATGACCATTTTCAATAAAATGAGAGTTGGAGAAATTATATATTTAATGATACATGTTGTGTATATTTAATTTACACATTTTGGACAGGAATCTTCCTTTGATCGTCAAAGAAGAAAGGATTTATTCTCGTTTGATTTGGATGAATAGAATGTTTTACTATTTTTTATTTCAAAGAAAGTCTAAAAAAACTCTCCAAAGTATAAATCATATGATTTATTACTCTCTCTGACCCTTTTTAACCGTCACAATTAAAAATATATATTTTTATTTATTCATTGTTCACAAAATTCAAAATCACATTCGATATTCCTTCGTCAATTAATTTTAATTAATTTATACATACATTTATTATAGAATGAAAAAAGAAATGAGTTAAACAAGAAACTCAACAATTGTTTTATTATAATAAAAAAATTATTATATTTTTTAATTTCGACGTAATAACCTAAAATGACACTTATAAAGAAAACTAGGAAGTATAATTTATAATTTATAATTTATATATTTTATACATGATGCTTTTGACATGATACCATAATTTTATTATATTTTGTTGCAATAAGTTGCATGTTTGGTGTATGTATCTATAGAATATGATCACCTTATCCATACATCTTATTTTGTTATTTTAGTGTTTTTTTATCGTGTAAAGAACCATATATCAAGAAATAATATGATAGGACACTATCTTTCTATATATGTGGACATAGTTTTTCACAGGATAATTTTTTATGTGAGAGTAAGATTAACAAATATTTATTATTAAATCTAAATATGGATAGTTAAAATTAAATTATACAAGTAATTTGAATTAATAAAAAGGTCGAGTGATCAATCACATAATATTAAATCTTAATTAT
>PYAF01000543.1:145566-159322 GCA_007407185.1 Glycine tomentella | reverse complement strand
CAAAAGTAATATTTAATATAAGAATAATTATAAATATTATATTATGATAAATATGGACAATATATTTAAGAAATGATATTATTACAATATTTATTAAAACATATTTATGTTAATTGTGACATTGAGTTTTTAGTTAATTTTTATACAAATTTTACAATTTAAAATGAAATAATGTATAATATTTAAAGAATATTAAGGATACTTTTTATAATTGAAAATGAAATAATGTTTCAAAAGTTTAAAATAACAAACACGTATATATTATCACATTTTGATATTACTTGTTTCATCTCATACATAAAAGTATAACATGTATTCAATCTAATATTTATCTAATATCAAACATTAAATAATATAAGATCTTATCATGTTTTTATTCTACTTTAGTCTTATCCATCTCTGCTATTTTAGCCTTATGTGTAACCCCTAATATAAAACTATTCATGTTTATTTATTTGACACCTTGAGCTATTGAAGTAAAATTGATCCGTGACAGTATATATTTCTAATGACAACAGATGAATATACATACACATATATATATATATATATATATATATATATATGTGTGTGTGTGTGTATATGGAAGGGAAATCTTCAATTTCATGAAAGTGATAAAGGGTATCAGCAGGCATGGAACCAGAAAAAAATTAAGGGGATGGAAATTAAATATATGATTATCAAAATAAAAAATTATTAATTTTTATTATTAATAATTATCTAAAATTAGTTTATTTAAAAAATAAAATATTATATATTATGAAATTAAATATAAAAAAATGATTGATTCTTTTCTTCAAAATTTCATTTATCAAGTTTATAACTTTATAGTGAAATTTTTTTTTATAGAAAAGTTAAGATAAATTAACGTTATTGACCTTATTTTCTAAAAGAATGAAAAAGAGTTCTTTAAGATATCATATTTCAACTGCATTACAAAAATTAATTTATCTACTAAATTCCAGATATTGTAAAACCATAGTTAACTATAAATAGAATTATCAGTAAAATAATCTAAAATAAATTTGAAACAAAATCAGTGTCTCTAAAGTATATTATAATGAAATACCAATTTATAAGAAAATAAGCAATTCAAATTAAAAGTGTATGTAACCAAAAATAATAATAATTAAAAACGTATATCTGTTAAAAAAAAAGCAATTCAATTCAAATTATAAAGTATGCTAAACATTTTTAGTAAATACAATTTATTATTTTAATTTTTATGTATTGAGTTTTAATAGATATAACTTGTAGAAACTTGTAGAGAAGTTTTAATAGTAAAGCAAAAGGTGAGGGGGGGAGGGGGAGATGAGAATTAAGAAGGTAGTTGTTTGGGTGTAATATTTTCTCGAAGTACTTCTAGAAGAAAAAAGTAAAAAGAAGAAAATGAAATGAACTTTTTCATAACTTAAAATGAGTTTTCCATTAACTAATTTATAGATGTCATATCATCTTTTAGAGAAACTATATTGGTGATTTTTTAAAAATTAACTGATAGAGAGCTTATTTTTTGTTTATGGAAAAATTCAACTCATTTTTTCTTTTTATTTTCATCTTTTAGAATTATTTCTATAGAAACTTAACCAAACATACTCATATTATATTAGTACATGTTTAGTATATATTTTTTACCAGGGCAACTGCCCCTGTTTACTCCAACCTGGTTCCACCCCTGGGTATGAGCGCTAAATGTTTTACATAATTAGAAGCTAAGGTCCTCCACTCATCTCGTCAAAAGCTCCACATAACAATATCCTTATGAATTGATGTTTACGTCCTCAAATATTGCAAACCAGAGACCCTAAAGTTGGGTTCCATATTAAGTTGTTTGTATGTGCTTTTTCATCGTGGTAACAATACATGCAATTTGGTTGTTAATTTTTGACTTCATTCTCTTTATTTTGAAAAAGAATAATGAACACTTATCTTGAGAGTGAGACCCACAGATCTGTCTCCAAATAGAAATCCATTTAGTGTCAAAAACATTTATTCTGTTCAAAGCATCTATCAAAAAAAGAAATTGCAAAGTTCAAGTTTATAGAACACAAAAGGAAAATGGTTACCTTCACAATAGTTTATTTCTGTAACCGCATACAATGAACTATTGAGACAGAAGTTCCTAGATATCTCTTTATCCTACGGGGGATAATAATATTTTTATTAGACATTTTATGGACAATATATATATATATATATATATACTAGTTTAAATTATCATAATATTTTTTGCTTCTTAAACGTTTTACATATTTAAAATTAATATTAAAGAATCATCTCTAGCTCGAGTTCACAGCAAAACTGAAGTAATTATACAATTGAAATTTTGAAAATTGATTGCATTATTTTGTGGAAGTGCAGAAGCCAAAAGCTATATTCTTCATCCAAAAGGTCATGCACGCTTGTGGAAAAGAACATAGATACAAATGTATACTCATGATCACTTCCAGGTCTTCTTTTAGAATCTGTTTATATATATATATATATATATATATATATATATATATATATATAATTTTGTACATTTAATTTGTGTTTTATAGGAAAGTTTGTGTCAACTGGGATAAGGATGGCACAATTAATGCAAATAGAATTTCTCACAGAGAAATAGAATTTACAGGTAGTCAGGTACTATTATAGTTTCTAGTTAGATTTTATGTATTAAATTAATTTGCGCAAGCGTCATTTTCTATTTGGCACAACTATTAGTGATTGTATGTGCGTTTGTGTTTTGCAGGTTTTTATTAATGTATTAAGTTTAACTTGATTTATATATTAAGAGGATTGCTCGATACACTTGGTACATAATTAAAGATTCACACATATGGAAAGGGAATCTAAACGAAAGAGAAAAAAAAGTGAAAGCCGTCACCAGGCCTTAATTACATAGCTTGCTACTAATAATACCGCATATGAAATTCTTACATTCGCTGATAAAAGAAATTTAAAAGCATCATAAATAACAATAACCTAAAATCATTTTCAACATCTTTTAGATTGTCCAGCTTCATTCAGTATTTTACTATGCAAGACATTTGATTGTCTAGTTTGTTCATGTAAACTTTTTACTGCTTCTTAAAAAAAAACAGCCAATTGTTCATGTAAACCTCTTTTATATATAGTTTACACACGGAGAACAATCCAACTTGTGTTAATTTGAGTATGTGAACTTTATCTTTTAAGGGAGGTAATTCTACTTGAAGCAGATAGGATCATGAGTTTGTAAACTATGAGCCAAGAAGGAGCTCAATATGCAGGGAAATAATTAAATTTAAGTTATTTGGAGTTGAGTTATGTTATTCATATAATATTTCTTATTACTCTATTTTCTTCTTTATCTTTCTTATCATATATTTTTTTTTTCTTATTTCTTTAAATTAATTTCAACATCAACATCAATAACATCTTTAATCCAAGTTAATTGAGGTCAGTGGTAGATGAACCCAATGATAAATCGAAAATGAGATAGAAAGAGAAAGGGAGAGGGGAAGAAAAAAGTGGAAATAAGACAAAATAGAGATAAATGGGTGAAAGGAAGAAGGAAGAAAAGAAGAGGAAATGAACTAAAATAAGAAAATGACTAGAACATAGAACTATTAATGAGTTTAACCCTCTACCAAACTTATAGTTTTTCTCCACTCCGTCCTAAGACATACAGTCTGTCAATCTATATCCCACTTTATTAGGTCTTATTTAACTATCTTTCCCCAGGTAAGTTTCGATCGACCTCTACCTCTCTTTGTGTCGAGCTCTTGGTAACAAACTCTTGTTCTTAGGGTAGCATCCAGTGGTTATCTCATAACGTTCCAAACCACCTCAATTTATACTCTCTCATCTTTTCACATACCGGTACCACTGATACCTTTCACCGAATATCCTCATTTCTTATCTTATCCATCTTCGTATATCCACATATTCACTTTAACATCCTCATTTTTGCAACTCCTACTTTATGCTCATGTTTCCTATATGTTGGCCAGCATTCCGCTCCATATAGCATTGTCGGTTTTACAACTGTTCTATAGAATTTTTCTTTCAGTTTAAGGAAAATTTTGCAGTAACACAAAAACCCGATACACTCCGTCATTTCATCCACTCTGCTCTAATTCTATGATTTACATCCTCATCAATCTCACCACCTTTTTGCAACATTGATCCCAAATATCTAAAACATCTTTCTTAGTTACCTCTTGGCCAAATAGATGCACTGTGTCTTGATCACCATCTCTTACTCGCAAAAATTCACACTTCATATACTCCATTTTCCTCTTACTTATCGTAAATCCTTTAGAATCTAAAATGTTTATCCATAATTCCAATTTCCTATTAACACCGTCTTTGGTCTCATCAATAAACACAATATCATTTGCAAAAAGCATACACCACGACACTTTCTCTTGAATATCTTTCGTTAGTTCATCCATTACTAAGGCAAGGAGATAAAGGCTAAAAACTGAACCTTGATGAACATCTATCATGATAGAAAAATACCTTGATGTTCCATTAACAATACCTGATGTTCATTCATCCATTTTTTTTGTTGTGCAAATTAATTTATTGTATAAAAAATACAAATTTTATTGAGTTAGGTAACAATCAAACGATGTTAGACACATTAACATGAATTTTAAAAATTGAAACATGGGTCTACAAAAAGCGAAAAGTTAAAATGTTTTTACTGTCTTTGCATTTTCATTCTTTTCGTTTCTTTGCTTTTATTATGAATTCTATTAGCTAGTGTAGAAGAGTATCTATCAAACTAATTAAATAGTTCACGAATCCTTACCAGATATTAATCAGTGAATGAGCAATCGTCGCTTGAATTTTGAGCATCTTGATTCACGATCCGATCTTAAGCTTTTGCAAACAATATAAAAGTCCTCAAGGAAAAGAAACAAAAATCTTCAATGGAAGTGGGTAATCAAGTATAGATTATTATTCGGGTATTACGGAGCTATTCATTATTATTTTGTCGAGGATAGAGTTGTACTTATACCTCTCAAATTTGGTGGGGACCCATGCATATGGTAGCTAGTAGTGAGTGCCAATATACGTGATGACATGGACATACACAAAAGAAATTCAAATCTAGTCATTTTTTTATCTAGTTTTTTTTTTTTTAAGGGATTTCATTATCTAGTTGAAGATTGGGCATTTATTATATTACGAACTTGTATGAATAAAGACATATATATGATAGATGGATTACATTGGTTAAAACAAATATTATCATCACTATTCAATACATTTTTAAACACATTTTTTTATTGTTGATTAAAATTTTATTAAAATTTATAATTTAATTTATGTCTCACTTTTTATTTAATAAACTTCACTTATAATTTACAGAAATTTTTTATAATAATAAAAAGTGTTTTATGAATAAATAATTTTAGGAAAATCAATATTTGGTACCAATTAACGTTGTACATTAATACAGTTCATACTACCCGAATTATGATGTACTATATAGACTGCAAGTTATCTATTTTTGAAGATCTTGTTTAACTCCCTGCAACATTCATTATCAAATTAAATTTTCAGATAACGAGTCGTTAATCCCGTAACCGATGCAGGTGAATCATATTCCTATATGCTAACTGCGTAGATCAATCCTAAAATACAAAAAATTCTGTCAAATATATGATTGATAACTTTTCCTTGGTAATGACATAAAGCCAATGCTTTCTATTATTACCAATGTAGCTGATAGGCCATAGATGGGTTCGTACTAATAATTATGCTAAAAAGGGTGTCGTACCACGAAATGCCCCCATGCATACATAAACAGCCAAATGTGAGATTATGTCCATAATGCATCGAGCAAACAACAATATTGTTCAATATATTTCATATAGTATAAGAGATAGTGGACCAAAATTGCACTGCATAATATTGTCCATCATTATCATTGCATGATCAGGGTCTCCCTCATGATGTCCTTTTAGGTATCTATATATCTATGCATACAAAATTTAATAAAGGGTATCTCTCTTTGGAATGTAATAAACTATACGTGCTCAATATAGTAATCAATGTTGGAATGTTAAAGAGAGAGAAAGAGAGAAAGAGAGAGAGAAGGAGCTAGGAGTGAGGTGTCTTTTGACAAAGGAAGGTCTGCATGTTGGAATAATAGGGTAGCTTTATTTTATTTTATTTTTATAAAATTTTTTAAAATAAATTTCACATATTGAATACATTCTTTTAAGTAATCTGCTAGCTCCTTCCATTGTGCTTTATACCTGAGGAGGTAACCAAAGCCTTTCACACACCCCTCTCTCTTCTTCAAAACGCACCTTATTCCTCCCCCTATTTTGCATCGCATTTGTTCTTGAATCTCTTTGGTATTCCTCCTCAGAGCCTCTCATCAGAGAGAGAGAGAGAGAGAGAAAGTGAGAGATGGAGAGAATGTTCCCTCCCAAGAAGCCCTCTACTATGAATTCCCATGACAGACCCATGTGTGTTCAAGGAGACTCGGGTCTTGTCCTCACCACTGACCCTAAACCTCGCCTCCGTTGGACTGTTGAGCTCCATGAACGCTTTGTTGATGCTGTTACTCAGCTTGGAGGGCCTGATAGTACTCTTCTCTCCCCTTATTCCCTCTCACCCTTCTTCTTCATTTTTTTAAAACTCTAAGTGATTAATATATATACATATCATAGTAATTCCTATCTGGTTCGACCGGGATTGCCTCACACACACGATACCTATGGTTTCTTACCAGAAAGAAAAGAAAAAATTTCTCAACTTCGCCAATAAATGTAAAACCGTTGTATATTGTTATCTGATACACCGATTTTTTTTGCTATATTGCCAGGACAAGCGTTGTTGTAGACCAAAAATGTAGTAGTACATGTTTATGTTTGGATTATATTATGGTCTCAATGATCTTTTGATTAATCCTTTTTCTCTTTTCTGGATTTGCAGAGGCCACTCCAAAAACCATCATGAGGGTTATGGGGGTGAAGGGTCTCACCCTTTACCACCTCAAGAGCCACCTTCAGGTTTGATTAATACAAAACTATTTATATTTCATTCATGCTTTTTGATTTTGATTTTGCTTTATGTTTTAGAAGCACTTTTATGACAGTGCAAATGTCTCTCGTGTTGGCTTGATGTCTCTCCTTCTTTTGTTTTTCCTTTATCTTATAATTTTTTTTTTCATTTGTTGTCTGTATTTAGAAATTTAGGCTTGGCAAGCAGCCCCACAAGGAATTCAATGATCACTCGATTAAGGATGGTATGAGAGGTGATTCTTCTTTCTAGGGTTCCTCAATTTTTTTATTTTTTATTTTTGGCTTTGAACTTTCCTGATCTTTACACTTCATGATAGTTCTTTTTATATTGACAAAATCTTTTTGCACTGACATGCAGCTTCGGCTTTAGAACTGCAGCGAAACACTGCTTCGTCTTCTGCCATGATTGGCCGCAGCATGAATGAGTATGCCTCAGTTCTTTCATCTAAACCTGCTGAATCAACTTGCATGCAAACGATTTTGAAAATATTTTCCACCTTCTCAATTCTAGCCTAAGTTTTTCTTTTGATTCTTTGCTGGGACGTGGGGGGATTCGGGTTTTCTTGTGGAATGTGTGTGTGAACAGTGTATGAAACAGTAACTCACACATGGTTGATGCGATTAGGATGCAAATAGAGGTGCAGAGAAGATTGCATGAACAACTTGAGGTAATTAAAATACTACTACTATCCTTGCATAATGCTGAAAAGTGCATGTTTGGTTCAACTTATTTTGATGAAATAATGGTTTATTTTTCCTAAGAATTTTTTTTGAAAAATAAATCGTTGTTACTCCTTCCAAATTTGCACTATTTGTGTCACTCCAAGTCCCTACATGGATTTAGGTGTATCTATATGGCAGGTTCAAAAACACCTTCAGCTAAGGATTGAGGCTCAAGGGAAATACATGCAAAGCATATTGGAGAAGGCTTATCAAACACTTGCTGGTGAAAACATGGCATCTGCTGCCACTAACTTAAAGGGTGCTATTGGACCTCATCACCAAGGGATCCCTGACATGGGAGTAGTGATGAAGGAGTTTGGTTCCCCTCTTGGTTTTTCTTCTTTCCAAGACCTTGAAAACATTTATGGAGGTGACCAAATTGACCTTCAGCAGAACATGGAGAAGCCAGCCCTTGATCATGGTTTCATGCCAATCAATGAGAGCTTGTGTCTGGGGAAGAAGAGGTCCAACAACCCTTATAGCGGAAGTGGGAAGAGCCCTTTGATTTGGAGTGATGATATAAGGCTTCAAGATTTGGGAGGGCCAGCCTCATCATGCCTTGGCTCTCAAGATGATCCTTTCAAAGGTGATCAGATTCAGATTGCACCACCAGGATCATTGGATAGAGGAGCTAGCACTGACATTGATCCCATGTCAGAGATCTATGACTCAAAGCCTGTGCTTCAGAGTGGAGAGAAAAAGTTTGATGCATCATCTATGAAGCTTGAAAGGCCATCACCAAGAAGAGCACCTCTTCAGGCTGAAAGGATGAGCCCTATGATCAGCACTGGTACCATGGCACAAGGTAGAGGCTCACCATTTGGGTGAGTCAGAATATCATAGTTTTTAATTAATTATTAGATCATTTGGTTATGTTATGTGTAATTGATGACTTGATCATGCGAAACTCTCTTAATAGTAGTACCATATCTAGGGTTTTTGAATTTGGTCTTGGAAATTAGCAGTTCTTACGAGGGTTATTTCCCCCCTCCTCAAGCACTGTTATGTGGTATAATGCCTTTGCATGGCAAATTAAACCAAAGTCTTAAGTCTGACAAATATAATTAAAGCACGTATTAATGTGCTTGAATGTGAGCATTCTCACTTGTAGCTTTTACATTGAGCAATGTTGCATTGCTTTAATGACTCGTTTAATGTTGAATTTTGTTAATTTTATTAATTGATCTGCTTGTGCTGATGACCAATTGTTAGATCTTCATGTATTGTTCGGATCGATGGGGAAAAATTGGATGCAAGCAATCTTTTCTTCTTTTTATCACATTGATGGTTTTTCTGTTTAGCTCTTATTCCTTCCTGGCCCACTTTTAATTTTTTTAGTCTGACATCATATATGAAACATTCCATGCGTCATTATTAAGCAAATTTTTCCCCCTAGAATACCTTTTCTTTGTTATGAGAGGTGACACGTGGTGCATTATTATTCATAGAGAAAAGTTTCACAAAGCTGCACATCCAGTTTGGTAATAATCAACTTTGGCAAACAAATCATATATATCATGGAAGCGATGTACTGAGAGGGATAATAATTAATAAAATTTAAATGGCAATACGAGTAGCATTATTAAATAATAAAATTAATTATTTTCTTATCAGACAAAGATAAATTTTATTATAAAAGGAGAATAAGGGGAAATTCAAACCTTATATTCTTAGATATAATTAAATTATGATATTTATCGGTATTGATAAAATTTGTCTACCTTGAGGTTCATGTCTATTTGGACTTATTTGCTACATATAAGTCATCAATTAGCCTTTAACGGTTATTCATTAATAATTTGAAGTTAGTTATCCAATGATTGAAGCAAATCTCTCGGGAAAATTGAAAAAACAACACAAACATGTTTTATTATAATGATAAAAATTAATGAAAGAAAGCCAAATCTTGGTCTCCAGGCACATATAACACGGAATTTAGAAAGATAGAGGAGTGAAGGAGAAAGGTAAAAGAGAGAAGAGTAATCAACTTTAAAATGCTTAAGTCATTTTCAAGTGTATAGAGAGGTACACTGCCAGATGATCCTTTCTCATGAAGTTCCTAAGGCGATGAGTTGAAGCCGACAGAGAGTATCTGTCTTTCACTATCTTTCCTCTTCTTTACTGCTCTATATTCCGTGGGAATAAGATGATCAAGACACAAGGGTACATCTTATAGCACAAGATTTCACTTGGAGGACATTTCTACCTTTTTTCCGGTCCAAGAATTTCTACCTTTATTATTAGTTACATAAGTAAATACTAGTAAATAGTATAACCCTATAGTAGAAATGACCCTTTAAGCAACTAAGGTTTTAAATTAAGGTTATAGGAGTCAGTGTTGCAAAGATTTTCAAACTTTAAAATTATAAAACCAACATAGGTTAATTCAGTTCGTTCAGTTTGTTGAGCAAAATGCATGAACTCTCAAGGTGTCTTTGTTTTCTATCGATAAAATAAAAAACCTTAATATTATAATTTTAGGTAAATGCAGTTGATGAAGTTCCAAGACAGCCATCGAAACCTTCAAAAACTTATTAATGTTAGTATAGTTGAGAACTGCAATTTGAAACTTTGCAAGTGCTGAAGTGCAACTACTTAACCTCTAGACCTAGTTTTCATTTTTCATATGAATTTTACTAACTCCAGTAATTCTTATGTAACCAAAAGAGGAAGGAAAAAAAAGAAAAAAGAAAAAAGAGGGACAATCCTTTTGTTGGTGCTGCTGCTTTAGACAATGTGTAGTAATCTTTTGGTACATTTTCTTCATGGATATATGAAGACCCTATATGTAGCCATACCTTCCAGCGTGTTAGTCCTTGCTTTAAAAGAAGTATAATCCCATATATACACAAGCACACACACATGCACAAACCCTCTTCCTGTCTCCATTTCCCTCTGTGTCTCTCTTTATCTGATATTTACTATGTGATTATGATATGTGAGAATAGATCCGTGACCATGAAGCTTCCCTTTCCCAAGGATTAAAAAAAGGGTGGCGCACAACCTTTATTGGTTGCAGAGAAATTTTGTTATGCACCTGCAAGTTGGCAAGAAAGCTGTCTTACTCCACTAGTGTAGTACTCAGAGAGAGAGAGAGAGAGAGAGAGAAAACCAAAGCTAATAAAGCCTAAAGGGTAGGAAGAATACAACGCACTTCCATGCGTGCACAAATCGAGGAAGCTTCTATCTTTATGTGCACGAAGTTAAGAGTGTTAACATTTAAAGCTGAAGGATGATGCATCAGCAAATGAACCCCACCTCTGTTTTTCTTTATTTCTTTTTTAAATATATTGCTTTCTACATTTTAAATTTTGTCACTATAAGTGTTTCAAAACATTTATTACTTTTAAAAACTTATAAAACGTTAACGGCATGTTTGTGACTATATCTTTATATACTAAAATTTAACGGAACTATTGAATTAATGTACAATTATAAATTTATACTCATATTTTTATAACAATATTTAAATTAAAATTGACTATTTTTACACAACAATTAGTGTAATAGTTATTTGTTTATACATGTTCCACTTCTAAAGAAGGGAACTAGTAGTATTTCAACGCATGCATGGCCTACTCATATTGATTTAGGAAATAACTATCACATATATAACTGACATAACAGTGTTTTTTCTAATTAGCGTAAGGTAGTTGAGTAGTCAAGCATGCACGTTCTTCCATGCACATGTGAATCATTAGAAGTTTCAATTCAAGCACCTTTGTGTTCTGTTTACTATCCCATTCACAGCTTTGGGTCTCGTAAAAAATTCTCTATAGCTCTCTCTAACAAAGTACTAAAGCACGGAAGCTTCTTTTGTCCCGGCCCACAGCCTCTTCCCTTCAATTCTCCCTCACAAAACACTCAATAGTTTCCAAGAAAACCAGCCATAGGATAAGCAGGCAAGAAACATTCACTCTTTTTTGCTCTTTATTTTTTAGTAGAAAAGAAACCAAACAAAGAAACAGGCACACACAATATGTAGCCCTAGCTAGATCTATGTAGCATTAAATTTCGAAGTGCTTTGTCTCTCACCACAAACATTGCCTAGTTGTTGGCCAATTACAGGGCTCGATTTGTTGAATTGAAAATGATGTGTTGGGGGGGGGGGGGGGGGGGGGGTTAGTTAAATATTATATAGTATATTATATGCTTTAATGAAAAGCAAAAGGAACAAGACAAGGAAGCAACTTTTAATTAAGTTGCATTGATTATCTTAATCATTTGCCTTAAGATTTTCTTTTCTTCTAATATTTCCACTTTTTCTCCTCACTCTTCTTTCGGTCAAGTTGGCTTTTATATGTTGCTTCAAATTTCAAGTACTGTTCAATGAGAATTGATTTTTAGGGACCAGAAACCTTAATACATGCATGCCAAGTACAATATTGTCAAATTAAGAAAGGAATTTGGAGAAAGCTTTGTCCGAGATTGTTGTTTGTTGTAAATTGTGATGGTGAATAGATTAATTTCTTTTATTAATTCCAATGCTGATTAGCATTGCCTTTATATGCTTTTACTTTGTTCTCAAGCAATGTAGGGCTTTTTCCGTAGGAGGTAAAACCAGGAAGAAGCATCAATTTCCCGCATACTTGGAAAGTTTAACTAAACTTGTCATATTTAGTATTTACACAAATCCGCTACATCGATGCACTGAACATTTGCTTGAGATCCATTAAACAAATTGACTATGTGTTACTTTATGTTAAGATTGCAAGCTTTATCTCTAACATGTTTTCTCATCTTTGATATCCGCAGTCTTGAATAATAAAGCATAAACGTATAACTAATTTGTAGTAAATTTTGAAATCAACATGATTTTATTTTGTTTATATACATTAGATAAACTTATTTTGAAAATTAATTTGTTTTCTTAGTCTCATGTATAAAATTTTAAAAGCAAGTGATTATTGTACAATTCTTTTATAACTAGACATCTAATATAGGATATTCTGTAAACTTAATATGAAAATTATTTTATTTTCTTAGTCTCATGTATAAACTTTTAAAAAAGCAAGTGATTATTGTACAAATTTTTTTTATAAATAGACATCTAATATAGGATATTCTGTAAACTTATTTTAATTTAGGTTATTTAATTAAATAAGAACATAATTAAGTGAGTTAGCCAACTTTGTTCCAACACGATTTCAAAATTCGAATTAAGCGATTTAAATGTCAAAAGGAGATATATGTCTTTCAATTGGATTTAGATTTTCAAATTATTAAAGAAAGCACTTAATTGAAGGTGAAAGCAAAAAATTCAAAACAACTTGATCAAAGATAAAAAAAAAAAAAAAAAGACAGAATTTATAACTGAAAGACATAAATTTGTCTAAGAAAAATAACTTGGAAAAATATAATTGCATTGATTGATTGGTCTGAGATCCTTTCAAATTTTCCCAAACATATATTTATACTCAAACTGTCAAACACCTAAAATAACTGTCTGATCGTTGACCATTATTGGCTCCCTAACTACCATATCGGCTAACATATGCCCATTTCGGCTAAGGCTACCTGCACCACTTTCAGCACATTCCACCTTCAGCTCTTATTTTCTAGGCAAAACTATATTGCTCGTGGGATTCTGTTGAAACTGTTGCTATATCTGCTTCTATTGTGCTCCTTTGTTTTTCGGATCCAACTTTGAGGCGCGTTTTATTTGAATTCATTTTATCCTCTACTCTTGAATCTCAATAGCTCAATTGAAATCGAATTCAAATCAGTTAAGGGAGTTATCTACTCCAACCTTATCCCCTTTCCCAACAATACCAGATATTATTTCGGCTCTTAGTTTTATCCTATCGACTAACCAGCTAACATATTTTGGAATGGTAACACTAACTATCTTCAAATATGATTCAATAATTAAACAATATTAATTTGATTAACTATTTGTAGGGTTACTTTACCATAAATATTGAAGTTCACTAAAATATTATAGTTGTCTATGATGAAATGGAAAGATCATTATCACAATAAGGAACAAATTAAGAATTTGTCCCATATTTTCACCT